>JACYXH010000659.1:11055000-11080000 GCA_026745465.1 Lota lota
GTGTGTGTGTGTGTGTGTTTGTGTGTGTGTGTGTCTGTGGTGTGTGTCTGTGTGCATGTCAGTCTGAGCGAGGCGCAGAGAGTGAGGAGGGGAGTGATTGACACTATACAAGTGTCTCTAACCCAGAGGGACCGGGGAGAGAACAGCCATTCAGTGTGGCTGCTCATTATCAGTGTGTCACGCTGCATTGTGTCATCCTCTACCTCTGAGACAAAACACACACCTGTCATGCACACACACCCACACAGCCACCCCCCCCCCCCCCCCCCACACACACACACACACACACACACACACACAAACACACCCTTTACCTAGTCATTGACAAATGCCTATCTAAGACAATCAATTGAACAATCAATTGCAGGCCAACTGGCAATCCTCCTGCAATCAATACGGCCCTTGTTGCCTGGCTCTGGGAGTGCCACAATGGCTGCGGCACTTAATTAAGTTGTTAATTGCTGTGTTAAGCTTTCACATGTACCTTCCCTAGACAGTAATTGAGAGTGGCCGGACAATTCGCCGATCAGCAGTACTATGCTAAATTTAATCACAAATCCAAGTAATGACAACAGTCTTAATACAACATGCAAAGAAAATCACTGCGGTGTCTGTTTGAGTGGGTGGGAAATAGCAAGCACTTGTTCTAGCATCAGTGCGAGAGCCGGACATAATTCAATCTCTCTCCTACTGAGAGAGATTAATGGCTGTAATTTACAGTAATAGCCAGACCTGCAGAAAACTTCAATGGGATTTGTTCATTAAACATGTTTCTGCTGCCCATGGATGATGTCATGCAGCCCCAAGTCAATTGGACACTAATCAGCATTTTTATTTATGTTGAATATGTGTTGCCCATCCCCTTCCACTACTCCTAGTTTAATCAATATTTATGAACATTGCATATATTATATCAATGAAGTACAAAGATGTTATTGAGCTTATATGAGCGTTTTTTTAATAATAGCAGACCCCAAACAGACTTTAAGTTTCAAATTCCACACTTGCTTCTCACAACAATGAACAAGAAAGAGCCAAAGTTAAGTTGCCAAATAATCATTCTCAACCGTGGGTTGAACTTGAAAACACAGTGTGGGCCCAATATTGAAGTGGTGGAGGCTTTAAAGTTCTAGTGTTGATTCTCTGTGCGCTGTTGTCACTGGTGGTAAAGTGCTCCAGTCTCAATGATGCAGCATGGCTCCCCTGACTTGTGGCGCCATATGCACTGTGACTAACACTGAAAAACACTGGGTTTGACTCCCATAATGTGGGTCACTCACTGTCCCATCCAACTAAGCTGAATAGGTTTGAGGTTGTGCTACAGTCCCTGTTCAACGATAACACGTGTGTTTTCTGCAGAGGTGTGTGTTCCAGCCGAGCGCATTGTACCTTGAAAATCCCTTAAAGTAGGATGATTCTAAATGGGCACAGCAATAGGTTAAAGAACGTCTTGGGTCCTAGAGAGGGATAGTCATGGTTCATTTATTATAATGTGGGGGAAAGATGCCGTAGTAAATATACCTAAATGGCATAAATGGACTCAAGGAAGAGGTGGATGCTTTCCCTTAAGGCATCCGTACATAAAAAAGTGCTGGAGCAAAGAGATAAAAAGAAAGAGTTCAGTAAATTGGAAACCCTTCTTATCCTGCTAAATGGAACGTGAAAGGATGAAGACTAGAAAGTAGGGTCTCAAATATAACTTATACAGTGAGGAACCTCTCAACGAAGGGGGCACTATTATTATTTTTGTATGTTTCTATTCATAATTGAAAAGTTATATGGATAAAGAATATGGATTTATTTACAATATCCACACAAAAAGCAAGTTTACATTTCCAATGATACCACCCTCATGAATATGGTCATCACAGTAGTGGTCATCACAGTAGAGAGGGTTAGGGGGGTGTCATAAATATATGGCCTGGAAAGCCCTTTGAGACAGTAACTGTGATTAAGGGCAATTGACTTAGCTTGATTGACTACTGAGTTACATGTGGATATATTAAGACATGTCATTTAGGCAGGAATCTCAAAACACGGGGTGGCAGTTAAACATTTAGAAAACATGTCAGTGAATATGAACTGCGAACAAAAATAAGAAACAGATAACTCAACTGAAATGTACATATTGAGTCTCATTGGACCTGGTAAACATATAAATCATGCAATTTATCTGGCTTGATAATTGAACCTTACTTAAAAAAAAATGTTTTTGTTTATTTGGGTTGTTTTGTAAACGTCTTAACCCCATCGTTAACCTGCAGGATAAGCACCAGTCCCAGGTTACTGCAATATGAGATTAATTTGAGCATAAAGCTTCTCAGACTTGACTCCAGTCCGGGTTCATATGTAAGCAGCCCGCAGGTGTTTACACAGTTGTTTACCGCTTGATATAAAAGCATAACGAGCACTCTGTCAGAGGGACATGCATGTGGCGGACACAGGCTACCCTTGTTCTTCAGTCATGTATAAACAATACTTCAACCATTTGATCAAATACTAATAAACATGTCATGGCCGGGTTAGGTAGCCTTTTCTTGCTATGATACTGTTCCCTATATTATAGTAGCTCCCGTGGCCAAGAAACAGGGGCACGATTCGAGATTTAAGCACTAGCATTAGCGAGATCCTGTTGTTCTGCTCAGGTGTGAGCAACGCAATCAACAGTTAAACCGAATTGTACCGGTTGATTCCATGCGCGTTTCAACGACGAAAGGAAAGTCCAATTAACCGAATTATCAATGTTCCTGGAGGAGTTTTGTGATCAAATCAAACACACAGCTTCCTCCGCCGCCGCGCTCCTTGGCGCGAAGGCGGCGTGCTTATCAAACATCAGCCGCCGTACCACCGGAAACCAAATCACACCGCAGCTGGCTAATGCTTTTATGATGTCATTAACACGGGCCTTGATGTCTCCACTCCACCATCTTCCCTGATCCCATTACTGCCAGCGCTCCGCTGGAACTCAAGAGTGGTGGGCCTATTGCGGAAGTCCCAGGTTGTTGTTGTGTTGTTGTTGTTGTTGTTGTTGTTTTCTCTCTCCCTCAAACTATTCAAAACACAGTGGGGGGTTCACAGTAGTATCAACATTCGTCGCAGGGAAAATTATAAGTACACAAGCAGGAGTGCTACAATTTGGCGATTGCAAATTGCGACGAGGAAATCACCATTTCGACGAGATAACGTGATGGCGCTCGCGCGAAGGGGCAGCAGCGTCTTCCAAAAACCTCCATCCGCTTCCCGCCGCCTCGCCGGCGCGACGCGGCTCTTTGGAGACCTGATAAGAATGGGTGTAGTGGGGCAGGGAAAGTGGAAAAGGAGCCACAGCGGGACAGTGAGGAACAACTTGCGCTGCTCTAGGCCCTGTGAGCAGGCTTGCCATTGATTAAAACAGCAAGGTGTGCAATAAAGTGCACGCCAAAGTGCTGCTTTCCATATGGACTCGCACCCTTAGGCTCTGACCACCAATTGGGCCCCTCTGCCTTTTTTCAGTGTTTCGCTGTTCTCCTTTCAGCTCCGTTCACCCCCTCCCTCCCTCTCTCCGGGTCCCCAGATGGTGGAAACCATTTCAAGCCTCTCTCTCTCTCTTTGCTCTCTGGTCAGATGGTGAAAACCATTTCCAACATTGCACTCTCTCTCTCTCCCCTGCTACTCTGCAGCCACAAAGGGCCCTGGCCATGGTACAACCATTTACTCCAGTAATTAACGGCACCCATAGCACAACAATTACTACCACTGGGTTGTAACCCTCTTCGCTTAGAAGACATACATGCATAGAAACACATGTGCCCCAAGCACACATACACGCACGTGCGCGCATGCACGCACACACACACACACACACACACACACACACACACACACACACACACACACACACACACACACACACACACACACACACACACACACACAGACACACACACACACCTTGTAGCGTGAATTAGAAAATAAGCGAATGTCCAGGAGCTGTAAAATAAAATGGAAATAACTATCAACAAATTGGGGAAAACAACAAGCTGGCATTACAGCAATGATTACCTGATAATTAGAAGACACAAAGCTCTCCCCCTATCTAGTGGCAAAACACAGTAATTACCGCCATGACAGAAAATCAAAGGCTACTTTGTAAGCGGCAGGAAAAATTTACATTTTGGACCCCGAAGCTGTATGTCCTGTTTAGAAACATACTAAATCAATGCATTGCTAACCGGCGGGCATAAATATATCCGCATCGGAAGGCGCTCTTAATAGCGAGAGAGAAAAAGGTGGGTTTCAATTTCCCTATAATGTGGCATATCTAATAGTATCATTTTATGCTAAATGTCGGCTACACCTCTTTTGTCAAAGAGTGATGCAATTAAAGGCACGCTTATTTTTGAAAAAAAATGCAAGGGTTGTAGAGCGAAGATCAAAGCTTGTTTTACATAGACCATTGTTGCAGGACAGGCGTCATTTATTATAGTTTCGACCTAGGGCTATTTCAAACTTAATGTTTTGGCTACTGGGAAGGACGTACACTAATTAATGTAGACCTAATGCACATTGATGTTAATTGATATTGCGTAGGTCTGATGCAGTTGACTAGCCTCCTCTACTGTAATTGGTGATGGCTGCTTAATATTTGCAATAGTTATAGTAACCTATTAATTAAACTGTCTGCATTCGTCCCAGTCGCCAACATTGTTTCGTGGTAGCCTATTCGACTTTTTTTAAATGTTTAATCGATCGTTAGTGTTGGTCCGATGGTTTATGTGCTCTAATGATGTTGTGTAGGCCTATTCTTATTTTCAGCGTGACAACGTCTGTCTCAAAGTCCCCTCCCAAGAAGTGGAATTGTTTTAAATATGCAGCTTTTCCATACATGCGCATCCAAAAGAAGAGACAGGCCTATCTACTGTAAACGGTATCACAAACAATCAATTGATGGGCCTGATAATGCGGACACTTGTTTTACTGTATTTGTTATTTCACTTGAACAATGACTCGTTAAAAAAAAAAAGTTGGCTTTGACCCACTTTCACGAAATGTATCAAAATCTGCCAAAGCGGAACAACCCGCCAATTTCCTTCATCTTTAACATGCCGACAATGGCTTCCTTGGGAATACAACTAATTACTTCGCATCTGTATTTATTTGATCCGCGTGGAATCCTTCCTTCTGTCACCACCACCAGCACCGAGCTATGCCAGCTTGGACTAACAGTGATTTATCTCAGTGACACTTCTGGCGCAATTTCACATTGAAGCGGTTCAAAAATCAATAGGGGAAACATGGGGGAAACGCACGGAGGAGTAACGCTTTCCCGCCCTCAGCAGAACTGTCGTGCATAAAGCGTAACATAAAGTACGACTAGGCTCGCAGGTTTGCTAAATCAGCATGTGTATGGGGAAATATACAAGCTGTTTGGTCATTGTAGATAAAAGGAATGCTTTTTGGAGCCAGGGATCCAATCCAGATTACTGACATGCCAATACTTCTGTCGTGGGCCTATCTGGCAATTTAAAGACATAACATCAGCTTCTACTGACCTCTGTTGTAAATGAAGGGAACTGTAGAGAGATTGGCGTGTGTATGTGTGTGTGTGTGTGTGTGTGTGTGTGTGTGTGTGTGTGTGTGTGTGTGTGTGTGTGTGTGTGTGTGTGTGTGTGTGTGTGTGTGTGCGTGCGTGCGTGAGAGAGTGTGCGTGTGAGTGAGTGTGTGTGTGTGTGTGCGTGTGTGCATGTGTGCGTCTAAAGAATGTATTTTTTTAATGCAAAGATGCATCAGAGAAAGGATATCATGAAGGCAATTTGTTGTGAAGATACAAATTAATAGATGGCATGTGTGAAAACCACATTATTAAATATTTACCCTTAAAGATATGTTTTAATGCTCTTCCTGGAGCACTTCCTACTGTCACATTAACTTAATGACATCATCTCCACAGTGACTCCCAAAGGCAACGCACATGGGGGGGAGGGGGGGGTGGGCAGAAGTAAATCAAGGTCTTCATAAATGATATTTCTTAAGTAATCCCTGAGCTAAGATGCCCAAAGGTGATAGCTGCTATTTGTAAAGCATGCATATAATTATATAGTTAAATTAAAACTAATTTACATGATATTGTCGGTTATTTAAACGCAACTTGACAAAAAAACAAGACCACAACTTCTTAATTATTCTTGTTCACACTGCATTTCCCATGCTCTCTGTCGCCTTAAGTGCAAATACACACTCCCATCTGTTTGTAATTAGAACAAAATAATTTCAGTTGTTGTAGCTAATCATTTTCACTGCACATTTGATTAAAACTAGTGCAGCAGTTGAGCAAGTTTGATTTTCCCTGTGATGCCTATCAGGTTTTATACAAAATGATAATAAAAAAACAGCAAAGCTCGGGCAACTGTTCAAGCCAAGCTGGTGAAGGGAATTTTAAAATATGAAAGCCTATATAGACCAATTGGCCTATAACCAATTCCCTAATAGGCTATTCCCCATGAATGGTTGTAATTACAGCATTCCACAGCTATCATTTCTATCTCTCTATCTTGTGTGATTTTCTTTTATGCCTTATCACAACATTTAATTACATTTGGCTTGCAAAGATAACCAAACATGGGATTGAATCCTGTCCCTGCATAATGTTCGGTGGCCAGAGTCCCTGATGGGCATGTCAAGGCTGTCGAGATCCATCCACAATACTGTGCTTAACCCTAGCCTAAACATCTATGTAAATTGATTGGGTAAATTCTGGGGCTGATGCACTCTGATCTACCATATAAATACAGTATGTTATAGGTATCCTATTAGTGTCAATACACCGTCAATGGGTGGAAAACCACGCTACACTCGCCTGGGGTTTATGTTCAACATGGACTAGATCTGTGATCCGTCTAATATCATGTGTGTTTGTTCAGCACAGTATCCACTGAGTCACTCACAACATGCATGTTGAATGACGACAGGCCAATTAGAGGAGCTGAGACATGTCATGTGACATGATGCGACTGCCTCTCTATGTAGCAGTGTTCTAGAGGGTAACAACAGCACGAGGCTCGGGGCAGTGCATGGACTAACGAGGAGAGCATGATGATAATGTAATAATACAGTCTTACCATAGCACCCTGTTGCCAGCGGATCATCAAATGTTTAACATCTCAAACTGATCTGTGATTTAAAAAAACACACACCGTACCTGAATTCTTCAACATTCAACATTCAACGTTCAACATTAAATTAACAAAGCATTGGATCAGCATCAATTATATGTTAAAATTAAGTTAGTTTAAGTGCTGTTGGTAAGATTTGAGAGTTGTAAAGAGAGCCGAAAAATGCAGCAGATTGCTCTATTTTAAAACAAACCAACCAAAACAACATATCCTCCCTCTCTTCCTATTTTTCCCCATCATAGAGAAGTGTTACATTTCCCACACAGGCAAGATGGATTCCCTGAACCAATCACGGAAGAGATGCCCTGATTGGTCAGAAACGAGCCGGGAGCGGTCTAAAATTTAAATAGTCCCATATAGAGGATGAGGCAGGCGCAGTCAACTCGAAACAGATATTCTCACAGCGCATTTCACTCACTAATAGCTGACGGATGGAATTACTAACAAAAATAATAGCTCTTAAATCTTACCTACATTGATTTGATTGTTGTTTGATTAAGAGTGAATAGTAGGCATACAATGTAAAACCCTCCAACACACAAACAGGGACCCTTTCAGCATCCTGAGTGTTACGTAGGTACAAAGTGCCAAGACTCCAGAGATTAACAAATGGCTGTGTGGCTAACTCCAACCATGAGGCAAGCTCAACAATCCTGAAATACAATCTTTCATCTCCCATCTGCACAGTCTGGCTTATCTTTCAACCAATAAATAGAACTGGTTGTATAGAGATTATTTCTGTACACAACATACTCTGTATTTTCCTTCATCTCAAAACAAACAAAACCAATTGACCATCTCTGCTCATTTGTTTGATTGCGTGAGCCGTTTAGACCAGGAAGAACATGTGACTTGTCAAACTGATTTCCTGTCACACAAAGGACGACAACCAAGTGACGGGGCCTCACTCAATAAACACAAAACGAGCAATTAACCCGAGCATCACCCCATGGTCGTGGGTTGAATACGGAGACGCTAGCTGGCCGCCGCATCTGCGTATAGCATCGAGCGCACATCCTCGTTTGGCAGCAATCTTTTGGAGGCAAAACATGAAACATCTGGTGGAAGCAGACAGGGGCCTGGTGCTGCATGATAGGAGAACAAGTGCCTGAGAGCTTCATTATATCCCAGCTGTTGAGCGAGCTGTTGCCCTCAGCACAAAAAAAACACCCCACAAGAACAACGAAACAAGTGAGGCAAGATGATTTGCTGGGCAACAACGTTTGACAAATGGAGGCAGGGTGTTGTGATCATGGTTGTTCCGCAGGGAAGTGTGAGAAGAAGGCTCGGTCCAAAAAAATGGAAAAAGGGGTTTTAAGAGTGATAGTCCCTTAAGTCAAGTGAAATTGAGTAATATTAATAATAATATGTATGTATATCTATGTTGTTCTCTGGGTTTGACATTGAATAGGTAAGCATAACACAAAAAGCCTTGGTCCACACACACTCAAGTCAACTGAATCAGTCAGAAAAAGATTGTCCGTAATAGCACACAGAATGGTGCATGCTGGGATCTTTCTAGAACTCTCCTCACATGTACCCTTTCCCTTTGCCCAGACTCCTGCCACATCAACCGGCAGCAGCAGAAACCAAGCTACTGAGGTGGACAGCTTGTTCAAGTCGAATTGCTATTAGTTCTGGGTGGGTGCCTGGGCTTTCTCTACACCCCAACAACACCTTTTCACCGGGCAGGAACACCAACCTCCATTAATCAGAGTGGTGACAGCGCATGGACGTCAGTAAATATGTTTCCTTGGCTGCCTCTTTCCCATAACCGTATTACTTTTTCCATCTCAATCACTTTTCTAATGCATTTCTTTTTCCTCCACACCTGGTTTGTGAGCTTTCATTGTTTTTGCTTTTGACTGTAATCGTTGCTAGAATCATTCGACTTTTTCATATTCAACACACATTTCACATATTTGAACAATGCCTCATTTGTATAAGTGTGAGTGCAGGGACAAGACTAAGATCTGCCAAGCATCCCTCACCAACAGCGCCATTGCCACTTTCCAGGATTATGAAGCCATCTCTCAGGCACGTTCTGCATACAGTTGAAATGCACAATGGTGGAACTCGAACACTAGTATTTGGCCAGGTTTTGGTGAATGCTGCTCCAAAGCGGTAGATGCTTCCTTTATGGGAGACAATAGGAACGACGGTGCGGCGGAGTGTGGCTAGCAGGCCTGTCAACCAGTGGACAGGCGCTGGCCGGCTCTGTGGCCATGTGGACGGATTGACACACAGGCACGTGGCCAGCAAGAGCAAGTCTGGAGGAAAGTAGACACTCATCTTGGCTGGCACAGAGCTAGCGCTATAGCATCCCCACCCCCTGCTTCTTCCATCCCCGTGGACGGCTGCAGCGTAGCCACCCGTGTCAGCGCAGCAGAGTTGTCAGTCGCCATACACCGGATGCTGCGACAGCTGCAATCTGTGCCTTCTTTTTTTGCTCCCGACATTCTTCTGGAAGGCTGGCAGACGGCAGGTGTACCAAACTAGTGACAGGGGTTCCTTATGGAAATAAACTCCCAGTGAAGATACAAAAAAAAGAAGAGGAATGCAGAGGGGAGGGTGGGGGGATGGGGGTGGTGGATGGGGAGGAGAGGGTCAAGGAGGGAGGCGTGGGAGAATGCCACATAAACTAATTGTGACCTTTGCAAAGATGGATTTGTTTTCCGACTAAATCTTCGCTTTCAACACCTGCACAAGAATGGCGTTCATGCAGAGAAGGGAGATGACTGATGCACTCATCTCTTCCTCGTTGGTATCACTCAGCTACACTCAGCTCAGCTCCCCATGTCTTGGGTCCCCTGGGTAACGCACACCAAAGGTCTGCGGTCACGTTCCAGTGTGTTCACATCATGTCACAATTATTGAATCCCAATTAAATGATGAATTCATGAGCTTGTTATGGATGTTCTGAGTTAATCTGAAAATAACACTAATAGTCAGCTGAGTTACTATTCTCATGCAGACATGTGGGTAAATTTGGATACTGCTCGTCATGTCGGCTATTTATGTATAACAACACATCCACTAGGCTCACAGAAAACCAATCAATTCAGGAGTGTATTGGTCTATGGATAATGCTAAATATACTGCTCAAAAAAATAAAGGGAACACTTGGAGTTACATTGTGTTAAGTGTTCCCTTTATTTTTTTGAGCAGTATATTTTCAACCAGCACTTTGTTGTTCAAAATGTTGTCTCCATTTTTTCCACAAATCCAATGGATTTAGGAGGGGTTTTGTTCTTGAGACGCTCACCCAGTATTTGTGAACAAAAGGGTTACTCGCAGGGAAGCTAAATTGCAGCATAAACTTTGCGCACTCACCTTGTGAACAGCCGGAGGCACAACACTAGAGAATTGTACACAGTGTTCGTACACACTTGAGATAACATAACTAACATTCATTTTTCAAGGATAAACAATACTTAATGAGAGTAATAGCTCATCGTGCTTAATCATGCTGCCTAATGATTTTGAATTATACATATTATCACTACTATATATTTATAAATATTGTCCACTTTATTTTTATTTTTATTAATTCAAAGCATTTAAAATATATGTATTGGTGATTTTTACGAATGGGTTAATTAATTTGGTTTTCTTATCTTGACGTCTCACCTTTTTTTTCCTTGCCATTATCTCATATGAAAGATACGTTGCCAGAAGAGGGCAGTGTCAAGCCATGACTGATGCTTCTCCTCTCCTTGCAGTGGCTTCGTCTACTGCAATTTAGTTTCGATTAATACCCAACGTCTGATGGCAGACGAACTCAAATCTAGGTGAACGGGGCGTTTAAGCTAATTGTCTCGACCTGTCGTGTCGCTAGATCTGCACGTGGCGTAATTGGCGAACACAAAGTCGACGAACAGTAATAGCCTAAGAAAATGCAAAGGTTTTAAATCAACACCGTGTGTTGCTGTAGAAATACATATATGTGTTGGTATCATTTCTGGCTGTTTAATGTCAGCCTACTACACTCTACAGACGCTATGGGCCGTTATCGTTCAAGATAGAAAGGATTCAGTCAATAGGGCTACTAATTAAACATTTTCTAGATATTTCGGATGACATATTTACCGTTTTCCTATCAATGCCCTATTTGTAAGGATATAGGCCTTATGTATACATAATGTCAACTAGTGCCAAACGTCTTGGAACTAGTCTACCTGCTACAGGCAGCTAATGGCTGAAATGACCGAGGGCATAGCCTTTCATTTGCCTTTCAAACACTGGATGTAACTCATACCGTCACACGTTATCGTTGCTACACAACTGTTCTGTTGACATGAAGTAGCATCTTATTGTGCTTCTCTTTCCTGACATTTGCAATAGGCCTGAACAAGAGTCTAAGAAACTCAATTTAGTGTCGCCCCCACACTGCTAATGCTTAAAATGGTCCTAGCTGCTTAGTCACAGTCTATCTGACACACTGCCTACCTTATCTTGGAGGCCATCTAAACAAAGCTTCCATTCATCTCCACACGCCACCTCAACGCCTCCCTCAGTCTGCAGAATGCATGTGGTTTGCGTTAACCCGCTGCCTGGCAATAAGTAAAGAACTAGCCTGCCAGGGATTTAGATCATAATTAGGAGTAGGCCTGCAGTCAGGAACAGAATATGGTGCCAATTATTGCACCATCAACCAGGAAATCCCCCAACTATGGCTACAGGGTGGACGTAAAGACAGTTTGAATTAGTTTAGTGTCATTAGTATTCATGTCATTAAGACAAACATTGTTTAAATAGTGCTTATGAAAAGTCCTTCTTGGCATAATGTGTTTAGTGACCTCTAATTGCAACCTTTTCACCTAACTTTTCTAATACTGAGAGCACAGCATCATAAGTAATTTATTTATTTATAAACAATAGCAAACCAAGATAAAATGCATCATATTAACCTTTCATTAAGAGATCATAGGAAATATGTGATATAGCCTAGTTTTCATTCAAAATAACATTTCAGAGCACAGAAGCACAAATCAGAAGTTATACGTACATATTACAGTAAAAAAGAAAACAATAACTTGACTAGTGTATAAAATTACTAATTGGCTTGCAATATATACCTTGCAGGGTGTAGGTCTTGGACAATAGGACTCAAAGAGACTATCCTCATCATTATAATGATGTTTGGTACACCTCTAGAGAGAGCTAGGCTGATTCAGAAGCGTAGATACTACTTTCTCTGAAACAATATACATAAGAGAACAATTTGAAAGTATGATCAAATCAATAAAAAGTTTTAAAACTAATTTAAACATGAAACGTTAGCACCACTGGGCTAGCATTGAGACCAGAACTTGGGTTAATGTAAGTTCTTAATATTGCCCATAACTATTATGATTTCCATTTAAATATGAATTTCAGAGTCCACCTGCACAATGGCATGACAACCATTGTAACCAAGCCAACAGCTAAATTGCCCCTAAAGAAAAGAAAAATCTGAAGTGAAGTCTCTTTTGTGCTATTCTCCTGCTGCCAAAAAACAAATACCTGTACAACTGCTTAGCATCTGAACTCAGTCAGACACATAAAGCTATATACACGCATGCACAGAAGCTTGGACATGATCAGCATTATATTCTGTGAAGTTATGTACATTAATATGCCCACTACTATTTCTAAACCTTTCCCTTTATCCAATGCATCTGCTGTGTTCTCCTCTTCACCCACACCTACTGTATACCTGCTTGCAGTACAAACATGTTGCAGTGTAGTGCAAGAGTAACCCAAACAAACGCAAGTCATTCCATAAATAGGACACTATCTGCATAAAGTGATACAAAAACACTCCGTAGCAAAATAGACTTCAAGTTTAAAAGAGTCACAAAAAGAAGCATGCGCCTTTCTCTATTCAAGGATTTCTATACATAATTCAGCTTTTCTTGCAAGTCCTGAGTGCTCAAAGAGCCAATATCAACAATGACAGTAAAAAAAAAAAACACAAACACAGCAATACTCCTGGTTGCTGAGACAGTCATACTGCTGCTGACCCTTCTGCCTTGAAGGCTGTTGAACAATGTTTAAAAAATGTATGTGTGAAAATACTCACACATACAGAATATGTTTTTCTGTCATTATTACTTATACAGTAATTAGAAAAGGACATCGAAGTCATAGGATAACAACAGCTTACTGAGTAGGCATCTCAAGGGGGATCTTCAGACTGATCCTTGCCGACCCTGATCGTTGTATGAATGCTGTTTGAAATAAAGGACTGAGGAGTCTTGAGCAGGAGTTAGTAACGTGTCCCGAGTGTGTATTAAAAATGGTATCCTTCACTCACAGCTCACTCACAACGGGTGGCAACATCAGCCTTAATGCGTGTTCGATCTTTGACATTCATGCAAATGTTCTGTTCCTATCAATGCCCAGTTATGGAAATATCAGAGTTATTAAAGATGTAAATGCTATACATCGCTATACATGATGGTAAAAAAAAGAAACGTAAATTCATATTTGAAAAAATATAACAATGTACTTAATTTGAAATTTTTACAAAACATTCATTTGTATGACAACATTTTGGAGGGAAACACAACAGAGCAATTTCTTGTTAAAAAAAGACACAAACTATGCAACTATACACAGACGATACAAAAAAATATATATTGCCAGGTAAAACGGATATGGGCAAAACATGAAACCGTTTTAATGCACTTGTCCCCTTGCCACAACATGTTTCATTCAAAAAGAAAAAGTGCTACCAACAGCTGGAAATTAGAATGAGGGGTTACAGATCGAGACGTTGGCTGAGTTAGGGGGGCCTGTTTACTCTCCATACTCCTGGAAACATTTCGGTCTGGTTGTGTTTGTGTGTGTGTGTGTGTGTGTGTGTGTGTGTGTGTGTGTGGTGTCGGTTTCAGTCTGTGCATGGAGAGGGATAGGGTATGCGACGTGCAGATGACAGGTGCAGCCTAGGACACACTGGAACACCGGATGCTGGGGGAGCCCATCTGTGTGAGCACCTTGTCCAGCCACTGCAGCGGCCCGTTGAGGTGCAGCTCGATCCAGCAGGGGGTGCTGGTCACCGTCTGGCGCCTGGGAGGGGGGGGGGGGGAGCAGCAGCAGAGAACCCGTTAGCATATGAGGGGGGAGGGGGGGGGGGGGGGGGGGGGGGGGAAGAGGAACAGGAGACTACGAGTAACCTGAAGCTGGTTCCTGACTGTCTCCACAGTCAAGCGCTGGGTCTGAGCATGACTGGAGAATATTCTCTGGATATCCTCTCTCTCTCTCTCTCTCTCTCTCTCTCTCTCTCTCTCTCTCTCTCTCTCTCTCTCTCTCTCTCTCTCTCTCTCTCTCTCTCTCTCTCTCTCTCTCTCTCTCTCTCTCTCTCTCTCTCTCTCTCTCTCTCTCTCTCTCTCTCTCTCTCTCTCTCTCTCTCTCTCTCTCTCTCTCTCTCTCTCATATCTAGCCATTAAACCACAAACAAAGAGAAACATACAAACGATCAATCACAATCTCTGGCACATGCACGCACTCACATGCACACGCACAGCCGCACACACACACACACACACGCAATCACACACATATGCATACTAAAACACAAACATGCACAGAAAAAGGTTTGCCTGGGGTGGAAACTTCTGGTGTGAAAGCAAACTTTCATCGGACCATGGGCCCCTCTTTGCATCCCTCTTCCACACACACACACACACACACACACACACACACACACACACACACACACACACACACACACACACACACACACACACACACACACACACACACACACACACACACACACACACACACACACACACAAACGTCTCCCTATCGTGAAGTCTGACGGTGTGGAAAAGAGGGAGGGGTCGAAACAAGGAAAGTCTGACGTCGCTGTTTCGGCACACACGTGTATTTGTTTAAAGCATCCCTGGACTTGTCTGTAGCGGTGGGGCGACTGGTTGTGTACCGTACTGCAGCAGAGCATATGCAGATGCTCTGGCCATGGGACAGCCCGAGTGTGGGAAATGACTCATCGGCCCTTTCTGCTTTTCCCCCTGTCTGTGTTTATATGTACGAGATGACAAAAGACACACACACACACACAAACAGAAACACACACACAAAAAGACACACACACACACACAAACACAGATCTCGGGGCTGATAGCGTTAGGGAGGGTAGAGCGGTGAATATCCCTTTACTCATCCAAGTTAACGCTGGAAAGAGGACTGGTTGTCATATGTTTAAGCTCTGTAGCAACTGGTTTTGTTCAGAAATTGTTTACAACAGAGGAGGCTGTGTATTTAACTTTCTACTTCCATTCCATCAACCAAAGTGTTTGGCTTTTTATATTTACATTTGATTATGAACAAAGTGAAGTGTGCTAGAAGGATAGTCTGGTGACTATACAATGTTTGACTGTCATCGTTTTCCTGACATCCCCCAATTGTAATCAGTCAGGACCTTTTCACCCATTCCATAGGCTGTAAAGAATACAGACGTAGCGTCCGGGATGCCATCAATTGATTTTGAGGGTGTCGATTTGCCTTCTATGGAGCGTTGCCATTGTTAGAGATTTTTGGAACCAGCAGAAAGGAGCCATATTTGGCACATTGAGGGCGGGACCTAGTCTAAGGCCAAACTTAATACACATATTATTGAGATGAACTAGCCACTGAGATCCTAACCAAACAAATAAAACATGGTTGACCTTTCATTACGAGAATGAAATCACATTTCTTTCTGATGACTTAGAATGATTACAGATCACTCTGCATCAATTCACACAAACCACCTAAAGGCCATGAGATGAACTACATGCTCTTATCCCCTGCCTGTGCTTCACATACAGGCCTCCAAGGCTGCTGCTTGACCTGTCCGTGTTAGCCATCCTGTTGCAGTGGCTTCACTCAGAGTACCAGTGACTTACCGGTACTCAGCTCCCCAGCCCTTTACAAAGCTCATCCGGATGGTGCACATCCTGGTGAGCTGGTACACGGCCTCGAAGCCCTGGTTCACTGACTGGGCCAGCAGGGCTGCAAACTCCTGGTTGTTGAAGATCTTCAGGTTACAGCCTGGGGAGAACAGCATGTATAACAGAATAATGAGCAACAATATAATCTTAGAATAGAAACGTTCTTTGTCTTCCTCTTTTACTGTTCTCATGACACCCACTCTCACATCCTCTCTCTGTGACCGCACACACACGTGCACACACACACACACACACACACATACTTTCCCTTCACCTGGGGGGATCTTGCAGACGGTGGCAGGATGCCAGCCGTAGCGCTGGTTACAGTTGGGGCTCTGAACGAAGATAGCGCTGTCGCTGAGGCACTCTGCAAACACCTCCCCTCCGATGTAGTACAACCGCACGCCGCGACCTGCAGGTCAACACACACACACACACAGCGATCAGGATAGGGGTCTTAGTTAACCAGATGGCTATGGGTAGGGGTCTTAGTTAATTAGATAGCTATGTGTAGGAGTTAACAAGACAGCTAACTAGTTGTAGTAAATATAAATACATGGCTAGAATTACACGCAATGCTATGGTTTTCCTTTTTCATATTCTTATTTAATACTAATAAGTCATATTTGCTAGAGTAAAAGTGACTGGATACAATGGGTTTTGGACATAAAACAGTACAACAACATAATATTAAATAACAACGTGAGGCGCGTACCGATGTGGCGTCGCGTGAGCTCCACAGCAGCGTTGCGGTTGACGTTGGACAGCAGGCCCAGGCAGAAGCGCTCCGAGTTGGACGGGTCCGTGAAGCCGTCCACGGTGAGCGAGGGCTGCGAGGCGTGGAAGGTCTCGCCCACGCGCTGGTTGAGCTCATAGTAGGAGATGGAGCACCAGAAGGCCGGCTCGCAGTATGTCACCGGCTGGAGGTCTGAGAGAGGAGGGAGAGGGAGTCACACACCTGGTCCACAGAAAGACACAATGCTGATCTTAAGAGAGGAACACGCACAGACGCCATGGTAAGCCCTCCAGGGCAAGCTTGATCAATAGATTTGCGTCAAGTGATGTTATTGGTCGACTGCTACTGAATCGCTTTGGTGGAAAGCTTGATTTACTCATCCCACGACATTGTTGACGTTTCACCGTATAGTTGTTTATTTCGAATATCTTTTACCACTACCGCTGTTTTATCTGCATGGTTCAATGAGTGGTTCAATGAGTTTTGGTGTTTGGTGGGTTTTTGCTTGCTTACTGCTATGGTATGCTTTATTACATTTGGCTGGAATGAATCTAAACAATGTATAGATCTGTGTTAATCAAGAGAATGGACACCTAATGAACTGTGTTAGGCAAAAAATATATAAAGAGGAGGTGGAGAGTTGAAAAATAAGGTTTATAATGACATAAAAGTAGAAGCAATAGTGGAAGAAGGGGGTTAGCAGTTCCAGAAATACTTTGTCAGGAAAAGCAACGGCAAGGACCAGAGTGAATTGTGGGGTAAAAAGAAAGAGCTGGAAAAAGATAAGGAAAAAGACTAAGGCGCAAGACACAGAAACGCTTCATTTACGCCACTAACAACCGTCTTATACACCATTTCCAGTAAGCTCGTACCAGACATAATGTGGAAAGTGAACCCGCACTGGGCAGACACCAGCGCCAAACCGAAAATTATAGGTTCATTCACAACCGCTTTCGGTAAATTCAATGCAATCCCCTGTTCTGGTAATTTGCTTTTCTTCAACCCCCACTCTTAGTCCGCTGCAAATCAACAAGGCCACCATTTGGCCTTTGCTTTGAAGCCCAGTACAGTCTGGTCAGTGGAGCCGTGTGGAACACAGCTGTGTTCTTTGTTATTACCCCCACCCCAACACCACCACCACCACCACCACCCCCTGGTGACTTTCCTGTCCTGACAGAATAAGAGGATATTATTTTTAGCATTATTATTCTAAGGAGTATAATGGAAGTATAGTAGTGGTGCTGTCGTTAGAAGTAGGCTGACTGAGTATCGTGGCGGGCCGAAGCGGTGGGGTGGGACTCATGTGGTGCCGGAAAGGCAGATGTCCCTTTCATCACCTGCCGTCAGCTCACACACACACACACACACACACACACACACACACACACACAAGGACATGCACACACAGAAATAGTCCAGGGCTCAACGTTAACATATTTTGCCATATTTTGTGGGTCGGAAACATACTGGCCCTAAGGAAAGTTTTACTGGCCATCACTCAAACTTGTCATTGTCACCGTTAGAACATGAAACTAAAGACTTTTGTACTGAACGTTGGGTCCAGCAGTGTGCAGCCTGAAACGATTAATGTGAGTATCTTGATTCTTTGCTTCTGCAACCTTTAAGCCATAAACCGGGGCTTAGTGGAAGTAACTAAAACCGTCCTACAAAGGTCATCAACTACGTTATTTTCTGTTCGGGCCACATTCATTCAAAGAAAAACAATGGAGGTCACCGACAGACGTGTACAACTCGAACCTCAACTTAAATGTTAAATCGCTCAAAAGACAAAATTACACGTACAAGTCGGAATGTTATATCAATACATAAACAGAATTGCATTGTATGCAGAATAGTAATTCACATCATTTCGACACTCCAAAAACGTGTTCATATTGTACCGTGAGGTCCCTTACCCAGGCTGTTGTGTGTGGGGGAGACGGGGTTGGGTGACAGGTTGGGGGAGCTGGTGTCCATGCTGTGGTTCATCTGGTGATCGCTAGCCTCCCCATCTTCACTCAGGTAACCTGGCGGTGGGGTTTCTGGTACATACACACACACACACACACACACACACACACACACACACACACACACACACACACACACACACACACACACACACACACACACACACACACACACACACACACACACACACACACACAGAGGCAAGAATTGTTTTTCACTATAGAGATAGTATGGATTCAGCTGACAATCTGACTGATTGATAAAACCTTGGCACTGTGCCCACGGCACAAGTATTAACCAGAAATCTGTCAATAAGTATTTGTTACTGTCGTGACACCTGAGTCATTAGACTAGCGGTTGGTCGGTTGCCACATAAAAGATTATATGCGAGAGATGGTTTGAGATTGTATTGCTTAACTTTAAATGAGAAATTAGAGAACTAGACATGTGGCTCCAGGAAGGTGGGCGGCAGAGCAAATATGCTCATTTCAAACTAATGCTTTCTGTATTTTACAAGCTGATAACTTAACTGAGTTTGCTTGTCTGCCATATTGTTTATTTATTGTGTCTAAAGCCCAGTTCAGATCAAAGATTTGCAATGGTACTGCTTGCAAAGGAATCACAAGAAAACATTCTGAAACTGGGCCGTTCACAACGCTGGAAAGAGCAGAGATGTGAAGCCGTCTGTGGCTATTGCAGCTGCAGAGATGGGGTGATAATGCCAACATTATGCCAGGTGCCAGGTGTATGCCAGGTGTTCAGGGACTATATTTCACCTGGAGAGAGACTAATGAATGATAACGCTGCACTTTCTGGGAACTGGTGAAAAACTAAAGATAAACTTGTAGCGGTGAGAAAATACATTTTTGTGGTCCATTATCGGCCATGTTTAAATACGGGGGTAGAGATATACGTCAATACGGCCAATATGTTATTAAACCACACTGCGGTTTGACAAGGTCAATCTCTTGAGACCCTGTGCAAGGCTTCAGACACTCTGGAACTAACCCAATGCAACTCTCTCTGCAGCGGTTTAAAATGGTTAACAGTATACAGTAAACAGGCAACATCCTCTGCTGGAGTCATCCTCTGCTGGAGTGTAAGTGAGGTGTGGTTCCAGTGTCAGTCTGGCCAGAGAGAGGGCCTGCTGTGGGTACCTGGTATGTAGTTGCTCTGGGGCTCGATGCCAGCGGGGAAGTTGGTGTTCTCTGGGATGGAGTGGCTGTAGTCATCCAGCGGAGGGAACTCGCTGGGGATCTCTGTGTGTCGGGGTACCAGCACCGGAGGCAGCACTGCACAGTTCGAAACACCACAAACAAGCACAACAAGAGGTCAGCATGGCTTTACACTGGTTGACATTTGAAGCAAAATCACAATTGGGAAATATAAACTTGCAAATCCAAAGCAAACAAACTCTCAAACGGTATGGGTTAAACATAAATTACTTCGATCCCCATTTTTGATAGGCTAAGGTATTGTCAAAGAGATCCCAGTGCAATTCGAGATTAGAGGTATGTGTTGGTGGCAGAAGGAAATTGTGATGAGGCTAGTACCGTAGTAGATAGAATTGAGCCTTTATCTTTAGTTTACTCTTCCTCCAACTCACACAGAAATAACCGAAACGCCAAACAACATGAGGATGCAGAATGATTGGAGGTGGTGAAGTTGGTGGGGGGTGGGGGGGGGTGCGCGTACCGGGGGTCTCCACCCTCTGGTAGTGGTAGGGGTTGACGCACACCTCGTCCTTCTTGGTGTGGAAGGCGTACTCGCACAGCTCCACGGCCCGCAGCTCGTGGTGCGACTGCAGGTCGGGCCAGCGCCACAGCCGGCAGTATATGACGTGGGGCAGGCCCTTCCTGTGGGACACCTGCAGACGGCCATCCAGGGACCTGCGGGGGGGGGCAACAACCACAGGGGCCATGAGGACCAAGCACCACGGGAGCCATCTATATATATATATATATATATATATATATATATATATATATATATATATATATATATATATATATATATAATCACTGTATGTTTATAATAGCTCAAATATCAGTTACACCAGAGTGATTTCTACACCATCAAAATGCAAAAAAAGGGAAGACCTTTGGATCGGGTTAAGGATTAAAACATGCGTTAATGCTTGAAGTGCATCTTTTTACCCCCGAGGTATGGTACAGTAGCAGGTTTGGTTCTTCAAAAGGTGTTTTAACTACTGTTTATCGCCCAAGGCTTTGACACAACCTGTTTTTTATCGGGTCGCCCAGCTGTGTGCAAACTGGTTATGAGGGGATATCTAATAATAACCGCAGAACAAGCATTTTTTTAAACGGGAAGTTGAAAAATAAGTCAGGGTTTGAGAACTTTAGGCGAGATGCCACAGGAAATGAACATCTATTTTGCACTGATGTATCATATATATTCATCTGAGCCAATTTCTTTGGGGGGCAAATATCAGAGATTGAGTCAGTAGACCTTGGCAACATACTGTAATTGAACGCTGAACCAAATCACTATCACATGAGAAAAAAAACATTCATTAATTTATGTTATATAACAACAACACAGAGACCAAAATGGATCAAAGATCAAAGGATTAGGCGAAAGCCCTTTGGAAGGACAAATGTCAGAGGCCGGACAGATGTAAATACTCATACACTCATACACTCCAGCTTCTATCTGGGTCAGCCATTGTCTTTCCATCATAGAAATTGTGACCTTTACCATTGAAGGATTGAGTGAGCTCTTTGATTGTAAATGAGGTCTGAAGGCCCCAACATAAATAAAACGAAAATGGTGTGTACGCACAACAAAAAAGGCCAGTTCACAACCAAAACAAAGTGCCACATTGGGCTCCAATACACTGCTTTGGATGATGATATCAATATCTGGTATCTGTACATATTTGGCATGTGTAAAATAGACCATTGCATCCCGCTTTCTGTTTATTTCAAGATGAGCCACTTCGACATGCTGAGATTGGGAAGGATGATGCACATTTATTTGGATGCTCAAGCAGGGACTTCAAGTTCATGGAGACAATAGGAAACTCCTGCCGTCATTAAACGAAGAGCCCACACATCGCAGCGACTATATTGTTTTAGACAGCAATTTAACTGCCTATATGTGAACACGCCAATTTTGATGTGGGAAATCAGCCAATCAGCAGAGAGAGATGATCACATAATCACATGATGAAAGATGAGACAGACTAGAGGAGGGGAAACGTAACGTTATCAGCATTTTTTTAACATACCTAAACCTTTTGCACATGCACATAAGCGTGTATGGCCCTGTGGCAGGTCACCTGATACTTTGATAAACCTCTGAAAAGACACTAGACGGCTCATACGGCTCATAAAGATGGAACATATAGGTTGAGGTTTTTTCTTTAACCATTATATATATCCGCTAGGGTAACAATGTACTGGCCCTGTTGAAACTACTATGAAAATAGTAGTTGCAGTAGGAGTTAAGCCCCAGTGGATAAATATGTGTTTGGATTGATTTGATTTGATGGATTGGGGCTGACCATAACAAATCAATTAACACAATAAGGCCTCGTTTTTACCCTCCAGGCTCTGACAGTCAGAGCTGGGACATTCTCTCTTTTCCGGAGAGAGGGAACGTGAGAGAAAGCAAAACAACAGTGATGTGTCATAGAGTTCTGCCAGCCCTGCTGCTCGGTAGGTGTTACGTGGCGCTAGATTTGGCATGGTCACACCAAGAACATACCTCAATGTCACTTCATCCTACTTCTTTCCTTTCCTCCCTCTCTCCCTCCCTCTCCTTTCCTTTCCTCCCTCTCTCCCTCCCTCTCCTTTCCTTTCCTTGCTAATGCAAAGAATCCCAATCTCCATGAGTGGAACGTCACTGAAAGAACATTTTTGGAGAGCAACGTTGGGATTGCGACTGATCAGTACCGACTCACTCAAATGAGGCAACAGATTTCAACTGTGAATAAGCGCACCACCTGGCTTTATTTTTTTAGGGTGTTTTAGTCATTTAAAATGGTTGACTTTGTCAACATTCATGTGGGAACCGTTGGATTTTATAGCCTAACACATTTGCCTTGTAAACTTGAAGCAGAGCCAAGTACTACACACATAACACATATTCCGGTACCCAGGTACAAGTCCAGACACTCCCAGTGCTATCAATTCAAACGACTGCCTTTATAGCAGAGATTTATGGCCCTGGGTAGTGTTGATGGAGGGAACCTTTACTGAAAATACTGTTCCCATACCGCACGCACCCAAACACACACACACACACACACATAAACACACAGCCATTCCTATCATTACCACCAGGCCTGAGCATGCAGTAGCTCACCCAGAGCTTGGACCCAGAGCCTCTATTGAAGCGTTCCTATTGGTCAGAGCAGCCACCAGTGGGTCTCTCTCTCTCTCTCTGGTTATGCAGCAGGCGGGAGGCTGACAATCTTTAAACATGCTTTATGGTCATTGGGAGCCCAGGACTTCGAAGAGTTCCAGTTATGTGGCGAGGGGATGCAGAGAGTAAAGAATTCTGACCTGAATGCAACCGGCTGGCCTGGCGCCTGGATGTTTGTGTGTGTGTGTGTGTGTGTGTGTGTGTGTGTGTGTGTGTGTGTGTGTGTGTGTGTGTGTGTGTGTGTGTGTGTGCGTGTGTGTGCTTGCACACATGTATGTGTGTGTGTGTGTGTGTGCTTGCACACATGTATGTGTGTGTGTGTGTGTGTGCTTGCGCGCATGTATGTGTGTGTGTGTGTGTGCTTGCGCGCATGTATGTGTGTGTGTGTGATTGTGTTACACGTTGGTGTTATGGAGAAGGCCAAGAAATGTTGGTCTTCCAAGGCTGCCCCAGTAGGCCCACTCCCTCTAGCCATACAAGCCACCAGAGCTTCTGTTCGCTCCACTTCGCTCCACAGCCAAAGAAGCACAGTCCCTATCAATGACTCTCTGAAACGGACACTGTTTATTTACTCACAATCTATATTTCTACCTAGGAGTAGTGTATAGTCTAAAGCTGGTAAACCATCACTTGTAATGATACAATAATGCCATGCTCATTGGGTGAGCCCAGAGCAAGCCTCCCTCTGATTCTGGAGCCCAGTCCAAAGCCCTCATGTTATTCTGTCACGTGAGTTGATGTTCAAATTCAATGGGACAAATTGGTATTGGCTTTCTGTTGCCTTGGGGGAAATGTGTGGACTTCACACACATACACACACACACACACACACACACACACACACACTGTGGGTGTTCAAGCTGGCTGTGGTCCAAGCAGTGCAGCACACACACACACACACACACACACACACACACACACACACACACACACACACACACACACACACACACACACACACACACACACACACACACACACACACACACACACATGAATGAACTTGAACTTAAAAAGTTAAATTGAAAACATGTGACAACACAATATTAACAGACACATCGCGTTCTTCTGATGAAAAGCTCTTATTTGAATGAGCCGTGTGGAGTAACTGCGGTCCACGAGTGTACACACATACCTCTGGTTTTACAACACGGAGAAGGTCCTGAACAATACGGCCGTATAAAAAGGGAAGAGAGGGGCAATACAGAGTGGTGAAAGAGATAAAGAAAGAGCAGGGTGGTACCAGACAAAAGACACGACAGACTGGCTCAGTAGCTCAGGCCAACTGAGTGTCTGCGATGGCCCCCAACCCCCCAGGAGCAAAGCCCCCCGCCCCCCCCCCCCCCCCGCCCTCTCTTTCTCTCTCCCACTCAGAGGTAGGCTGGGGGGAGGCCTTTGTGTGCGCTCATTAACATCTGCACGGCCGGCTCGTTGCACTCCCCACAGCCAGACAGCACTGCTGCTCACGTGCTCAGGGTCTACCGTTTACATTATAGACAGTTAAAACCTGGCAAACGAGATGACAAATATCAATGATAAAGTGTTCAGTAACGCATTGAGAAAATAAGAAGGAATGGATCGATGAATCGATATGAAGGAAAACACGACACAAGTGTTGTTTGAGTGACTGGGTCTGTGAAGGTTGTTGAGACGACATTCAAAGAGAAATACAGCTTGCTCAATTGGGTTCAAATCAGCCACAAGTACCATCCATACTGTATGGGAAGTGGATCGGGTTTGAAGAGGTAATGTAGCCAAACTAAACAATGATGTTGACTTCTGTTGAACCGAAGCCAACAATATAATTTTTTCAT
>JACYXH010000659.1:11085000-11105000 GCA_026745465.1 Lota lota
TTATCTGCTAGACTGTACTGTACCATGTTCAAACCCCACAAGCCACAGTCCCCCTACCATAGCCTGCCAGCTCCACAGGAAAACAGTCTACTAGGCTTGGGCAGTATCTATTTTTCCATACCTTCCTGACATTTCACCGGGGTGTACAGTATATGATGGTATTTGTGTAAAATAAATATAATAAAATAAAAACATAAAAGCTGAGCTGCTGGTGTTAGAAGTCATTGTAGAATGTATGACATTGTCTAGCCTACAATGCTGTGTGTCTAATATGCAATTTGCCAACTTAGACAAGTCTTGCTTTATATAAATACTTATGGCCCATAGAATAATGAATAGATAGGACATAAGCGCCCTTCTTCCATAGATTCGGTCCAAATCTCAACGAGTACTTGTGCACTTGTTTTTTTCTTGTTTTAATCTGCGATAGTTTCCACCAATGTACACATATGGGAAGTTTTAACTGTTGTAGAGCTAGCGGGATACACTTCTAAACAGCGATTTTAATCCATTGCGGACATTTTGTAACGTGAGACATATCCGGGTTAATTGCGTTTTAGTTAGGCTACTGTTTAGGGCAGGGTACTTTGTAATTCGCCGGCTATGTAGAAATACTGACCAAACGATGGCTCTATAGAGAGTAGTGCTGCTGCCCTATAGCAGATATACACCGCTAGACACAAGGGACTACTGGTAATCGCGACTATTCAAAATAATAAGAAATTTATAAGGTGTCGTAAAAAAGTTTCATAGAAAGAGGAGCGTTTGTATTTTTGACGGTATTGAATCATACCTTTGGTATTTCTAAATACCCTGGTATACCGTAGTACCGTGATTCCGCCCAAGCCTGCGGTCTACTCACCAATGTAATGGACCTGTTTATTTAATGTCAGAAAACCAATGTAGTTGGAGAGTAGAACGGTGGTGGCCATGGTATCTATGGCTATCTAGGGTGGATCGGTTCGAATTCGTGGATCTGGGATGGGGGAAATTTGAATTCTGAATAATTGGAGGGAAATTAAAAGAAAGAGGTACTGGCCACTGAGGGACATTTATGAAAAGGAAGTGAAGAATACTGAGTTCATATGAAAGGTGTATTTTGAACAAGATCGTTTGGTTTTGGTGTGAGTCGTGTCTAAGTGGGATCATCAGATGAACATTGTTTGGCATGGATTGTTTTAACGGCGACGTCAATGCATTTAATACAGGCCCTTTTGGCTGATACATGAAAGCGCTGTATTCGCTCCTCCTTTGTCTACCCTGGTGAATATTCATCTCTCGTCGCAGCGCTATTTGTAATGCTCTCATACCCCACCAGATGAAAATAGCAAACATTACATAAACAGGTCCATTACATAATCAAGCTGCAACATATCAATAAATTAACACATCAATACAATGTTAAAGGCTTGTCTCATTTTTTTTTAGCTGCGTCTTCAATGACACCGACAATGGCCTCCAGCAATGTGCTCACCCCTCATGGGAAATTCATATCGATTCAAACATCTCCAGCAGTCTCTCTCTACTTCTTTCCATTCATGCAGACGACTCTACAATTATGTCTCTCCCATCTTTCCATTCCTGCCCGACTTTCCCTCCGCACCCTTCCTGTGGGGACAGGCAGTCAGGTGAATCAGACTGCAGCCTGACCGCCTAAGGGAGTGCTGGGAACAAGACCAGACCTTCTCCCTGGAAGAGAGCCAGGGAGGAGGCCTACCAGGCAGTCTGGAGAGAGAGTAAGGGTGAGAGAGAGGGGAGAGGAGAGACGGTGGAGATAGGTGTGTAGAATCTACTACTTCCTGGTGTGTGTGTGTGTGTGTGTAGATACAGGCACACATACACCATGCATGCACATGCGCACACACACACACACACACACACACACACACACACACACACACACACAGCCTGATTATCCCATCTGTATACCCAGGTAATCTTAATATAATTTACAGGGAGATATGTAATGTAACTTGAAAATATGACAGACCGACAGACAGACAGTGTGTGTGTGCTTGTGTGAGTGTGCATGTGCGTGTGGGTGTGTCTGTGTAAGCTGGCCTGTTAATATAAGGTAAACTGCTTGATCAGAACAAAGTCCATGCATGTGATGTGATTAGACCAAAAGGCCTTTTGAATGTAGATCTGTAACTAAGCTTCTGTAAGAAAGCCACTCACAGTCTCATAAAAACTAGGCTCCTTGACAACAGAAGGGAAGTTGTGTATTAGTCATCTTGTCATGCTTCACCAATGCAGGCAATACCACATCACAGCTACCTCTCAAACACAAGGCTGAGGCACACTTGTATGACTGTTAGATAAGCACTAGGCACACCAGTGTTTGCATTACCGGCAAAGGCTCAGCTCTAGGTTCAGAGAGAAAGAGCAACAGCATGAGAGAGGGCAGGGCCATAGCACAAAGCCACAATTGCTTGTTGTTGAGTGTATAAGACTTGAAATTTACTTGCAGCCTTCCTTTTGCATTCACCTACTGTTTCAAAAGTAAACCTTCTCTTGACCACATTGCTCTAAATTCGCCAGCCTTGCAATGGGCAACACTTTACACATTATACAACCATTTTCTTGCAAATAAAAGCAAAAGGACAAAAACAAATTATTTCTTTAAGCATTACAATTTTCATTGGCTGACTTACATTATAATTTGTAGTACTATTTATTGACGGATAGCACACACAGACACACACACGTACACAGACACACATCCACACACACACACACACACACACAGACAGACACATCCACACACACACACACACACACACACACACAAACACACAAACACACACACACACAGTGTGTTAGCTATTCTCGCCCACGGTGCTATATAACTGATTACATGGCTTCTGACTATTGCAGCTGTTAAATCAATTTGGTGGGCGTTTCCACGGCTCATAAGAAGAATCCTTGTTTTTCTGCAGTGGCCTTACTGAAACTAGGCTAACCATTCTTCATTATCTAGTAGCGTTCGGATTTCTTCCATGGACTAAGAGCAGAGATTAGTTTGTTGCGTAAACATCATCGTCATAGAGGACGGTGACTACATGAGTAAAAACAACCACCGTACTTCCATGCATAGTGTTTACAAACACACACAAGCCACGCAAGGCTCTGCATTCAAAACCCCATGGCGATCTTCAACACGATTTCTGATTTGTCAAATCAGATGGTCAGGATTGTTCCACCCCTTGGAAGCACCAATCACTCTTCGCAAGGCCTTTTCAACCACCCTACATTTAATCCCCTTTAAAAAGAGACTCAGCTGGGTCTTCCAGACTACCACCAGCAGACACTATGATTGACCTGTTCAATGAGGAACCTGCTGCACTGCTGCAGTACCAGCAGTGCACTCTCTCTCTCTCTCTCTCCAGCAGGTGATTAGCCTCACTGGGGAGTTCATAGAGGACATAAGGGGGGCTATTAGCAGGCCTCAACAGGCTGGCTGGCTGTCAGCTGCTGTCCGACCGCCTTCCTTCTGTATATACACTAGTTGATAGCAGCATGGCTATATGAGCCTTGAAAATATGTCTGGGCTAAATGACTCAAAATAGATAAATTTGTGGCCTTGTACATGTGTATAACATATGCACATTTATGTGCTTGTGATTTCCCATTACTTGTTTGGGATTATGCAAGGCACCATTAAAACCAAGTCCTTACCATGCTGCCATTAATACAGATGGTGGTATTGCTGAGCAATGGCTGACCACCCGCGACACTAATATTGTCATTAGACTCATATCAGGGGTCATCTCTTCAACCCTAACCTGTCAATGTAGCAGCGGAAATGTGAATCTGGAATGAGGCAAACGTTTGATTTACTGGGTAGCTTTAAGCGCTGGATACCAGTTCAGACCTGCACACGGTGTGATATGCTCAACACTTGTGGCACTCAAGAATGTGGGAGTGGTCCGGCACTCCATGGGTTGGATTTCATCCAGTCAAACGTGGTGCCAATTCATGGTAGTAAGATTATGAGGTGATTGTTACCGACAAAAAAAGATGACCCTACATATGACAAAATTCTAACCGTAATAACATTGTTGGTACACCACATGGATGACGGGGAAGAACTGTCAATAGGTTACAATATTGTCATGTGTACTGCTAGGATGTTCCATGCGGATACACACGTCTGTGTTTACAGAACCACTTGGCTGCACTCAATTTGTTTTGTCAACAGTTTAGCACTGGCGAGCAGCAACAGCCAGCAAACTGTTTTATGATTTGAACTGGGCCAGTGCAGTCATTTCATATTTCATAAGTGTATGATGTGAACAGAGCCATGATTGGCTGGCATCAATTCAAGCAAAAACAAGTGAAAGACCAGGCGAGTTCCGCAGACACGAATCCTGAGACTCACGCTGTTCCAGATTAATCACTCATTATGTAACTTTGGCAACCATTCATATTATTGCAAATGATGCGGAATGAAGAGTGCAAAGTAATGTGCAGTAATATATGACGTTAAAAACCAAGAGGGGCACCTGTCGGCCGGTGCGTGACTTGAACATAAAGATAAGAAGTAAGACACCAGTTGTCAAAATGTAACAGACATTAGACATCTAAAACGATACAGTATTACAGCCGTGTAGCCTGCTAGCCCTTTACTACAAGTAATTATACTACTAGTTTAAATAAATAAAACACATACATTAAGCATCAACAACCGTCGATCGTACGTAAATAAATCGGCTGGGTGATGGCATCCTTGGATGAAAACAACTTTAGGCTACTATTTGACTGCAGTAGAGATGCTCTCACTGTTAAGTGAGCGTGTAAAACAAGTCGAGTAAATGGTGGGTTTACATTTTCCGTAGAAATGTAGTCTTTTACAAAGAGGCCGTGGGTGGTTTAACATTATGTGGAGGATGGACATGCCAGCTCAACAGAAACAACAGTCATGCTCAACTCGTCAGTCATTCCCTTGACCCCAGTCCTTACCTCGGTATTGTGATGCATTTAGTGTTGATGTTCTGAGTGGTGATGGCTTTCTCCAGCTCGTCTAGTTGTCCCGTTTTCTTCAATTTCTTCACCAAACTTTTCACCGCCTTTTCACACCACTTCTCTTCCTGGCCGTTTTGTTCCCCCTTCTTCCAACCTAAAAGTCGTTTGACTATGGGGGGAGTGAAAGGCAAGATTGACATCTTGAGTTCAGATTGAGTCCTTTCGGTATTGAGAAATCCGCTGATTTGTATTTTTTTTTTACTGTTTGACGTAGAGAAGGCGGATAGTAAGTAAAAAATAAAAAACCAACAACAAGAAACAAAGGATTGTTTGCTAATCTCGTTGGTGAAACAAATTCATCCCTACTGAAATATCCCAACTTCGGCCCGAGATCGGTCTGCGGAGTGCAGCTCAGCTCTGCAGAGTCACACGACACGAGTGATTAGGCACAGCAGATTTTGGGATTATTCCGCGAAGAAACCTAGTACCGTCTGCACTTTTTTACCTCTAAATGTTGCAAAATGTCCCGATCCACTTTAAAACGAGCTATATACTGTATACCTTTGATGGATTCACCATTAAAACGGTTGTCTGTTTCGTTGTTTTTTTGGTCTAATGTTATATTTTATCCTTCGATCATCAAAGTTGCGTTCAATTCAGAGTCATCCGCCGACTGAAGTCTGCTAAAAGTCTGCTGCAAATGCAAATGCAGGACTGTCGTCAGCCTCCTTCATTCAGACTTTAGACTGATCCCGGTGCCGGACCAAGAGAAGACAGCTGGCCCACTGCGCTGTTTACATTGCACAATCCTTTCCGTTGCTCGGTTTGCAAGTTGAAATGCTTGTCGGAGTAAACTGGTAGACACAAATCAAGTGCGCATAGAAAAAAACCAAACCAAACACAATGTTATGTAACAATTCATATACATAATGTATGTGTCTAGTAAATAAAGATTAAGTAGAAATGTGCAAGAATACTTTGATTGAAAGGCAATGTACACTATTATTTGTGGTATAAAATGTATTCCACTCATATGTTCACGATACAACAGTGCACATATTGGCTTCTATCTTTGTTATCATTGTATTTCACATATAGTCCAACAACTAAATTCTGAATTTTATTAGCAATTGTATCCTTGAATGTGGCTATTCCTCAGTCCAAAAAGGTTCCACTGTCACCACAGACAATGTCACATACACATCTTCCTTGCCACAGCTTGTTGAACTACAAATGACTTAGGCCTATATAGGACTCACACAATGTCTGATCTATATGCAGGATAGAGCTCTCTCTCTTTCTCTCTCTCTTAACCCCCCCCCCCTCTCTACCCCCCTCTCCCTCCCCTCACCCACAACCACAGACACACTTCCCTTGCCCCCCCCCCCCCCCCCCCCCACAACATATCCGTGGCTTGGAGAGAGATGATATGACAAAGGAAGTCACAGCATCTGATATATAATGGCGTTGGATGCAAGAGAGCTCTCAGAGAGAGAGAGAGAAACAGTAATTGACTAGATTGTAGAACACATCACTGGGCCACTTACAAAATGTACTGGAAAAGAATCAGCTCTTAGAGAGAGAGAGAGAGAGAGAGAGAGAGAGAGAGAGAGAGAGAGAGAGAGAGAGAGAGAGAGAGAGAGAGAGAGAGATAGTTCGACTCCAGTTTGGTGTGTGTATGTGTGTCTGACACAATTTGTTCACCAATCTTCAAAGAAAACTACATTCAGGGACGTCTTGGAGGAGCAGAGTGCCCTATTTGCGATTTGTGCCCACCGCACAAAAGCTTGGTGTACATTGCTCTGTGTTCACAAATGGTGCACAATCTGCATTGATTTCACTGAACCAATGGCCACTGGATGAGTTTGTATCAAAGCTGTATTGATTTTGTTTGTGTCTGTGTTTGTTGCCACTTGGTGAGACACATTGTGTATGCTGTCATTTCATGTAGGCCTGTAAAAGAAAATACTTTCTTTTACTGTGCATGACCTGTCTATTTTCCACTCCTGTCCACTTCTAATCCTCATTTTTGTTTCCAAGCAACACTTTTTTTTCAACATCAACATAGTCGGTTCTCAGCAAGCCTAGAATAGTAACATTGATCTGTCGATACTATTTTGGTATGTGCGTACTGGGCTATTGACTAGTTTCCAGCATAGGCCCTCTTTGTGCAGTGCGTAGTTAAAAATACAACCGGCTTCAGGTTCTAAGTGTCAAGCCCATGTTCTTTCATCTCCCTGTGATACACCAAAGTATTATATATATAAATCAATACAATGCAGTATTGTTATTATATTGAGCATTCAATGTACCAAGGCCATTTCTACAGAGCAATATATCAACACTGCAAAGTTGAGCAATTTGATTATTGCATCCTGCAGGTGCATGTCTCATTTGGTTTTCATATTTCCATTAATTTGTGTATTTGAAAGTGTCTTACATTATGCTTTGTAGCACAAATCAGACTTTAGATCCACTCATAAGTCTGGCAGTCACATTCAAATCTGGGTGAATGGGATGTATCATTTCTTTTCACTTACATTACTTTCAGACCAATCAAGTTACTTGGGGCAGGGATCTGTAGATGTGCTTATCATAGGTGGGAAGATAAGCTAAAGCATCCTGTCCGGACACCAATGTCCTTTGACACATTTCTTGTAAAGATTTGAAGTCAAATCTGTGTAGTAGACTGTCCACTGGACACAAATTGTCTCTCTTTCTGTCTCATACATACACACACACAAATATACAACCTATCTCTCTTACATACAACCTCGGTCTCTCTCTCACGTGCAACCTCTGTCACTCTAGCTCCCTCACATACAACCTCTCTCTCTCGCCTCCTCTCCCCCTCTCTCCCCCTCTCTCTCTCTCTCTCTCTCTCTCTCTCTCTCTCTCTCTCTCTCTCTCTCTCTCTCTCTCTCTCTCTCTCTCTCTCTCTCTCTCTCTCTCTCTCTCTCTCTCATGCAACCTCTCTGGCACTCTATCTCTCTCATCGGAGCAGGACATGCTGTACTGTGTGGCCCAGCACCTGTTCTCCCATTCCGAGGAACATGACTGGCTGGGGGCTGGGGCAGCTGTTTGGTCCCTTCCTTAGGCAGGAGTGCAGCGGGATTGGACATACATGGGATTGGGGGATGATGATGATGTTGTGAGGCTACACAAGGATGGAGTAGCTGATGGTTGAGGTGTGGGGGTGTTGGGGGAGGGGAGGCTGCTGAAGGAGGGGAACTCTTTGGAGGGGGGTGTGAGTGAGAAGAATGAGCCCAGCACAAAAGGCCCCGTTGGGCGTGGATGAATGGGGCGGTGACCCCAGACGATCCGATGGATGGTAATGACATTGTGCTCCGCCGGGCCTCAGTCAGGAGTTTTGGAGTGTGTGTGTGTGTGTGTCTGCGTGTGCATGCATGTGTGTGATGTCAGCTGGTGTCTCAGAAGAGAGTGTAAAAGGCAGAATTAAAAGCAGTGGTGATTCTTTGTTAGGGTGCATAAGAGCAGTACAATCAGAAGGCCGATGCTGATTAAGTGAAATTCAGGTCAATATATATAACATCTAATAACTTATAGTTCTGTTACACAAGATGTTATGCGTTTATGTATTATGTGTGTATATTTGAAGGATGACCGCTAACCAGAGTGCATTTCTTTGTGTATTTATATTTGTCTGGATTGAAGGTGCTGTAGCTAAGATATGAGAGCTGTAAAGACAACTCTCAAATCGACGTCCACACTAATACGCTTTCATATTGGACACTTCACATTTGTATGTAGTTATTTCTAACTGCTAGTATGTTATTTTTACTACCTATTGAACTTCATATAATAAAAGGTCTTGTTTGATAATTGAAAAGATCTACCTCTATTAGAAACCACTTAGCTCTAAATGTATCCGAAAATGATGCTTGTTGTCGTCCAATACTGACTAAAAGGAAGATAAACCATTATGGGATTTTTTTCCCCGCCACTCTGCACATTGTGTTCCTATAGTGTTGCTTTACACCTTTATATGAGTGTGTTTGGATACATGTTATTCCTCAAACAGTAAAAAAAAAAAGTGGTTTTATTTACAGTAGCCCCCAGCAAGGTAGGCTTAGGTCTTGCTCTCTCTCTCACACACACACAATCAAACTTACTTAAAAAAAAAATTATGGGTCAAGAAATGTGGTCAAAACACATCTCACTCGTTTCCCCTTGGCCTCGTTGTCTGTTCTCACACCAGTAGCTCTGCTGGGTGGCTGGAAGTCCCTGTCATACTGGAGAGCAGCATTTATTCTGCTTTCGTTTACAGTTTCTTTGTTAACTTCACAAAAGTTGTGCAGAACAAAACAAGCATAGATAACAAAAGGAAGGTCGTCCATGTTTATGTCCATCGCCCGCCTCAAAGCCACAAATCGTGCCTTCAGACGTCCAAATGAATGTTGGATCACACTTCGTGCCTTGCAAAGTGATAGCCCATAATACTGCTCCTGTGGGGTAACTCCGCCATTGGGATATTCCTTCAAGAGGTATGGCATCAGGCGATAAGATGAATCACCCAAAATAAACACAGGGACAGCATCTTCGCCCTCTACCAATTTGTTAGGGCAGGAGGGAATTGTCCCATCTTTAAGGTCACCATTCAATTTCGAGTTGGCAAATATGTGCGCATCGGGCACACTACCTGGCCATTTCACAATAACATCCATGAAACAGTACTTGTAGTCACACAATGCTTGTACATTCAAAGAATGCTTCCCCTTTCTGTTGATGTAGTCTGCGGCTCTTGCTAGGGGTTGTTTTACTTCAATGTGTGTGCAGTCAATCACTCCCAAGCATTGTGGCATACCGTGTGCTTCGTAGAAGTTGACGACAAGATCCTTCACTTCGGGCTCTGTACTCGGGCTTTTGATGTAGTCTGGACCCAGGAAGATGGTAATGGCCTTACAGACTTGACGGATGATGACTGAAACAACTTGTCGAGAAAGCCCAAATGCATTAGCAGTTTTCCAGATTCTTCCATCGTCACTGAGGTAAAACAACGTGCATGCTACCTTTGTAAGTACATCCACGGGGGCCCTCATATTTGTTGTTGCACCTTCCACATGCGGATGTAGTATTTTGCTGAGGTTAATCAGGGCTGTCCTGGACATTTGAAAGTTATCTCGCCATTCCTCAGGATCCACAACCTCATTGATAAAATTATCCCACCAGGCACTGGTTCTCCCCTGTCTCACCCAAAACCGGCGCTTGATGTAGGGCTGGTAACTCCGCTGGACGCGGGAATTGTCGCAAATCGCTCCAATAATAGCTTGCCTCCTGCGCATGTAGGCAGTAGTAGCATGATAAAATGCCGAATTTAACTGCACAACAGCTGCAAAAATAGACAACAAGGTCAGCAACACCTGTAATTCGTTGTCCATGTTGAGATAACCACTAGTAGTCAAGGCTGATAGCGTTTATCTTCAGGAAAAGGGTTACGTGATGAATCAGGGAAGGACACGTCGTGACTGATAAGACCCAATCAGGAAGCGAACATTGTCTGCATCAGTGTGCTCAATAGTCTTCGTTTCAGTCCGTCCAGAAAACATAATCTGGAGTTTTCAAACTAAAATGCAGTCAGCAGCGCTTTCAAAAGTCTCCATTTTAGGGGTTCTAAAAGGACGGAGAAATGTTGTGGCTGGGCTTAAACCTAGTAAGTTATGCATTTTAAAACAAACATAGTGTGGATTTGGCCAGATGAGAGATCTCAAGCCCCATCTGCACCTCCTGTTTCACAAAAGAAATAACTAGCTCCGTACAACAGCATCTCTCTCTCTCTCTCTCTCTCTCTCTCTCTCTCTCTCTCTCTCTCTCTCTCTCTCTCTCTCTCTCTCTCTCTCCCTCTCTCTCTCTCTCTCTGTTAAGATTGATCTCTTCTGTTGCTCACTTCATCAACCTGTGTGAACTGCGTGCGATGGCGAGAAACAAAAATGACGTCATCAAGGCCCTGGCGCAAGGTTGATACGGCGCATTGAGGAGGCGCGAGCTGCGCGTTCAAATCACCGATGTGATTGGAGGATTTCAGAGACGACACGCATGCTGTTTCTGCTGTTTCTACTTCATACCAGAGCTACGCGCCTGCTGTTGTTTATTCAAAATGGACGCATTTGAGGAGAGGTTGTGTCCGCCTGTCCACACACGTTTACTACACATCCGCAAAGAGGCACAGCGATGCGCACATGTTGGCTTCTCCTTAAAAGTAACAGTATACAACTGATTGACATACAACTGAACTTGATATCTACCTCTGCATCGGCGACTGTGCATCAGCCACGTTTGATAATAGCAACACGGAGAAACTTTCCTCCGGAAATAGGAGCTTCCAACCGCAGTTTTTCGTGTGTTGCGTTTCGTGTCCAGAGCCCCCTGTCGTCTAGGAGAATATTGCCTACGGCCAAACGCCGACTATAAAGTGCCTATAATGGAGACTCACACACACACACACACACACACACACACACACACACACACACACACACACACACACACACACACACACACACACACACACACACACACACACACACACACATTTCCCTCTCTGTTTCTCTCTCTCTCATTTTCTATAATTCTCTCTAAGGCTGTACTCTATTTTCCTTATATCCATCCATACATGAAGAAACCAGATGTCTGTCCGACCTGGCCTGGAGTTGGGTTGGTTGAGCTGCTTGCATAACACATGATGAGACCTTCTCACTAATGGCCAATGCTGGTGTTTTCAATGTGAAAGCAAAAGAAAAACGGTGTGAAGATATATATATATATATATATATATATATATATGTATAGGATTTAAATACGACCTTGCTATTTCCCCTTCTCTTTTTGTACATTTTCTCTATTTCCTCTTTATAAATATTGTTCTTCATATGAAGTTGGCATCATTAAGGTATGTTTCATGTAAGCATTTTGGGGGCCTATTGGAACCTTTTTAATTTCTACCTTGTTAATAATCACATGAACCATGAATTGTATGGATTTATGATCAGCTCTCAGAAACTGGGTTCAAAACCGGTTGAAAATGGTCCCCATGCAAGTTGTAAAAGCGACCAAGACATTTTTCATGGTGAGGTAATCACTACTGCGTGACTCAGTCATGAGCCTACACTGGGCAGTACAGGCTGCTGCTGATCAAGATGTGTAAATCCAGGGTATCCCAGAAAACACATTGATCCACTCCTCACAAATTCAACAGCAGTCATGAACAATCACTGCATGTTCCGCCACCTGGTTTTGTTGATTGTTTTTATTTTCAACTAACCCAACTAAGATACTTTCTTAAAACATTGTTTTGCTAAAAATGTTATCGCACAAAGGGATGTGGCATTACAGTGTCTGTAAAGTGAAGAACTTTCGGCCTGCTGAACCTTCGGCCTACTCATGACAAATCTCCCTCAGAGACTTTCTCAAACCACATGAGCTCATGGTAATATCCTGTTGGCTGATCATACCACTAATGCTCACAACAAGAAATTGGCTTCAACAGCAATTGACCAACCGTCCAAATGTCTTGTGGCTCGTGACTCAGAGGCAAGACACCGCCGCTCGGGGATGCCGTTACCTGACCACTGCCATTTCTGCCACTACTTTGCAGGGTGGTACCACCTCCCTCTGGGGTGCAAGGCACTACCCTGTACAGCACTGGAAGAAACCACATTTCTTAATGGTTTATTTAATTCATCGTGCTATAAATAGTCACATTTCCCCGTTTTATGGAGGCTCTATCCAGGCTGAATTTTACGAAAGAAAAAAGTAGTTGTACTACATTTCCCATAGCTACAGACGCAAAGGATGCACACACCAGGATTAAACAAATGTGGAAAAAAACATGCAAGCATGCAAAATCCACAGCCGCATGTTGCAATGTGACGACTGAAAACTAAAGAGTAAGACAGCAAAAGTCATAAAATGGAGACATAAAAAATAGAAAAAGAGAGGAATACTGATAATTAACTCTAAGGTAAATCACATATTTACTGAGAAAAATGGTCATACTTCAGTCATATCTTGTTCTTTGGCCCTGTATACCATCGCAAGCCATTTGTTTAATAAACAGTTTGTTATGTTCAAACTTAAAGTGTAACTACATTATTTATTGTCCGATAGAAACCTTTCAAACACAATTAAACTTATAGTTGTGGTTCCATTTTATTAATTGTTTAAATGGTCTTTGCATGAAATCATGACAACTACAGAAAGACAAAAATTTGCTTCAGATTTGCTAGTGAAAAAGGTTTTTCATAAACAACCAGCTGCTTAGCGTTTAGTTTGTAAACAGCGCCATCATGCGGGGGACATAATTAAACATCTATTAATTACATGCTAAGATGAAATAAGGCAGCTTCACGAAGAAAGTGTCAGGCCCATATTTAACAACATCGCCAAAGCCCACAGAAGGGAAGAAAAGTAAGAATTATCAGATAAAAGTACAATGGTAGCTAATAAGGTAGACATAAAATAGTAGGACATTAACTATCAGTACCACAACTGCCGCTACCACAGCAGCAGTTGTGGTGGCCTTAATACAGCCACATTATAGAAGTAGCATTACAGAAGCTACTGTTTGTAGTCTTTGCAGAAGGGGAGTATTGCATGCAGTCATTGCATGTTTCCTTCATTTTCTCCATCTCTACAGGTTTAGAATATTCAAGATAATTTAAATCTTAGACTGACTTTGATACCCTATGACTGAATGATCCAGTCAGGCTTTGTTCCTGCAAGGAAGTATTGTAGTATTATTTAAGAAGTATTTCTGCATTTAGCAGAAAATCAAAAGCGACTACTCAGGGTCATTAAGGATGCCGAAACAGGAAAGATGCGGCCATAGAAGATCAAGTCTACCTTTTGGCTGGGAGTCTAACCACCTAGCCAGTACAGTATCCTCCCGCCAGTATGGTATATCACCTATAGTAAACTGGAATAGTCTCAACTGCAACCATGGTCATGAAATAAGTGGATGCAGAAAATTGTAGTATTACTATTATTGTCGTTATAGTCGTTATTATCATAGCTTTCAAAACACATCCAATGAAAAAATGAATGGGTGATCTTGCTTCCACAATAATCCATGAGTTATTGATGACCACATCATGTCAGAATTACGCCTCATCTTACATCTCTCAACGACCACACACAACGCCGCTACGTTGTCATCAATCGCACATAATGCTCTGCATCACGCCAAATCTGATTAGATCTGCTCAACCTCCCATCTAAGCCATAATTGCTCACTGCTTCCATCCTACCAGTCCCTCCATTTGCATTCACATGACAATAAAAACCACTCAATCTGGGATAACATATGCATGGAGGAACTAGGATTTGGTCACAGCCCATTGCTTTTTTCTGTGCCTGATATAATTCCTCATTTTCTTTTGCCCCATTTACACACCCCTTTGACAATATGCAAATAGCATCCCTGGGCTACCATTGTGTTGCTACACTTGTACAATACGAGTAAGAGGAGCACTTACAGATAGTGGAGTTGTTGTTGTGGTCTAAATCTCATAGGGCTCATGTGTTGAAGATGGTCCTAGCGTCGGGGCCCGTAAACAAAAGGGTATCATTGTGTCGCATGTTGTTATTGGAGTCCTGTGTTTTCACTAATATGGAAATCAGACAATTACATGGGCATGTTATCCCACGTCATTGACACAAACATGTATTTTCAGGAATAGAGGAACATACAAAAAAACACATAGTGCATTTAAAAATGTAAAAACAATTTCGCAATAATTTGAAATAAATAACCCTAATAGCATGCCATGATCTAAAAATAACAGTATGGCCATAGGATAGAATGATTCACTTCTGTGGACAAACAACATGTCTCTTGTGCTTCCTCCAGGATACAATTGTGGTCTGTTCTGTGCTGATCTGCTCCAGTATTTCTCCAGCAGTCACTTAGTGAGTTATCAATAGGTTACAACATGATTCTGATCCAGGAGTTATGGTTCACACACAAGCACACACACACACACACACACACACACACACACACACACACACACACACACACACACACACACACACACACACACACACACACACACACACACACACACATACACACACACACACACACACGCACCCACCCACACCCGCCCACACACACGCACACACCCAAACACACACACACACACACACACACACACTTTCAAACTGCACTCAACATGCTAATGTCATCATGCGGTGTGTAACTCCAGGGGGTGGGGATGGTGCGATGGGTGAACCAGGGGTTTCCAGGGCAGAAAATCATTCCCTCGGGCTGTTCTGTTTGGCTAAGCTGCATTGCCTCATTTATCAGAATGTTGCTACCTCAGGCCAATATTTGTAGGCCACATACTTTCCCTGTGCCTCTGTGGCACACGGCATGTGTGTGTGTGTCTGTGTGTGTGTGTGTCTGTGCATGTAGATGTGTGCGCGTGTATTTTCCAATGTCTGTAACAGATTATGAATAAAGCCAAGGATTCATAAAACTAGCTGTCGCTCTGCTCCACCTCCACCTTACAGTACAAGCCAGTAATGCATTAACATATGACCTTCATAGCCTGCTAAACACCTGGTCCTATCACACAGCATACATGGAACTGGGACATATGTGCATGTCTTAGTAGCTTTGAATCAGGAGGTGGCAGCAAACAGCCATGATGAGACATTGAAGGAACTCTGATCATCAGGCACAACTGTATACACACACACACACACACACACACACACACACACACACACACACACACACACAAACACACAGAATTGTTGTCATTATTAACATTCATATACAATATCTGGTTGATGGGGCTGACATGTTAAACCTTTATTCATATATAATAAGTGGGTGATGGGACTGACATTATATTAATGTATTCCCCACATATTGCTCACCATTAGCTCACCATTAGACCACAGCCCATGGCTTTGTTTGCTGTGACCAGAAAGGTTTAATATAAATGTAGTATTCACTATTCATCAGCAGACTTGCAGTGCTTTTTGCAACTTGCTCAGGTATCCCTACAGGTAGACTGTACCAATTATACACCATGCAGTTAACGTTATAAATGATGCTGTTTTTAGTGTTCATGTTTAGTTCTACATCAAATGTGGTATTGATGAGAATGGGCTGGAGAAGAAGTGTATGGGCTCTGTGTTTCTCAGTTTGTTTTGGTGTGTGTTTATATTGTTCTGTGTGTGTGTGTGTGTGTGTTTCTGTTTGTGCGTGTGTGCATGTTTGCATGTGTACGTTTGTGAATGTGTGTGTTTGTGTATGTATCGTGTGTGTATGTTTGTGTGTGCATGTGTGTGTGTGTGTGTGTGCCCTCTCTTCCCCTCAGTATAGTCAGCATGGCTGGATTGAAGGCAAAGCCCATGACAGAGTGTGTGGCTGTCTGTGTGTATGTACTGCCATGGTATGGAGCCAGAGTGTCTAGCTGCCTGTCTGTCTGGTTGTCTGTGTGAGCATAGGCTGACCAGCAGCCATGCTTCAGAGCAGAGCAGGGAGGGGTTGGAGACAGACAGAGAGACCGAGGGAGGGATGAGATCTTTTATCTCTGACACTCTCTGTTTCTGTCTCCGACATCTCCACCATCCTGTCTCGTTGTTGTTGTTGTTTTCAACATTTTGCAAAGTCACAAAGCATGCCAGTGATGTTTGAGAGGGGACTAATCTATCAACACACTGACCCAGCTTTGACCAAGGATTGGCTGGTTTTAAGGCTGTGTGCTGTCCAAGGCATTAAACAAAGTTGTGTTAGAATGGTGAAATTAAACAGAGAAAGGTTATGAAGTGTAAAATATAGTTGCTCACGAGACAAACTCTGAATCTCAATTAGTAACTGCCAAATAAAACAAACCCTCAATCAAAAATTAAATCTCATTTCTATTTAAATTTGATTTCAAATCTAAACTAGAGGTTAACAGGGCACATTTTCAGGGATTTATTGTGCATTATTGTTGACAAGCAAAAATTTTATCTAGAGAAGCAGAAGTTGAGTAGGCGACATTGTTTTTCAGAAAGTATCATTTAATTAATCAAATTCAAAACCTTGTTATAACGCCATATTCTGATTTGAGTGGACATCCTTACCGTAAAGCCTAAAGAAAGTGTATGTTTTTGCTATGTAGGCTTTTGTATAATTAAAATACCCAGGTGTGGTAGTATGTGATATATTAATAGACTTAAAAAAATGTGTGTATATCTGTTCACAACACTATTGTATCAAGCCAATTATCAATGAGGCAGGCTATAAGAGCTTTCTAAAAGCTAAAGGCAAACAGTATAAATCTCAACAATAAGCAAAAAATGTCCCATGTCTATCTCTGTATATGTGTTTCCAAAAAAGGCTCTCTTAATCCATGATTGTAGGCATGATGCTGACCATAGTTTGATTCAAATGCTTTCAAAAAAAGCCTCCCCATTCATAAATTGGTTTAGCCTTGATCTCATTCAGTCTTTGTTTCCTTGCCATTTGTTAGACATAACTTAAGCTCTGTATTGTATTCAACGCATGCTATCAGAGCACACTAACTCCATTTTCTATGTCCATTGTTTCAGTATCAATATTTGTTTAGATGTCGCTGTTTTTTCCGTCTTGCTGGATATGGTTGATTTTTATTTAAATTAACTCTGGTTTGGTATTACTGTATGTTCCATCAAATGTAGCTAAAGCAAAGGTTCAATCAGGAAGACGACAATCCCCTTCTATCATTATCGCTCTATGTTGGGTTCTAATCGCAGGCCCCTCCCCTTCATCTCTCAACCACTCAGGACCTCATATGCGCGCCAACCCGCAGTGAACGTAAACATCTCTCATTCATGCTTGTAGCTTGTCTATTGTTTCAGTAGGACTCGTTGCAGCCTTCTTCCATCCCCTTCACCTCCGGGACTAAGCTCCACCTGTCTACGGAGAAAGAGATGGCGTCCTCCAGGGCCAAGGAACTCCCGGCATACTTCATGGATCCATCGTGCCCATGAAGAATAATTTGATGGTGTCTAATCTCAAATTGTGTTGTCAATAAATGTTCTGGGTCATTTTAAATACTAGTCTCTCTTGATTTAAATGTATACACAACATATACACACAATGTAGACTTGCACATTTGTATTGAAATTATGTGTGTAGTCTGTAGCTAATGTTGGAATGGTGCTTTTGAACTATGCTGGATAACTAGCATTGAAGGACAAGTAAACCCCAAAATCACCTTTTCAGTTGAAAACGGTTCCACTTGGGTCTCACAAACAGTTTTTGTAAAATGTACAAAAAGTTGTTAAACGAGGGTAATTCTCTGTAAATTACAAAAAGTCTGCAACGTCCAGCTAAAAGCACTTTTCCAGAGTGGTAGCTTTCTATTGGCTGGACTCACGACAGCGAGTGAGACGTGGGTTTTGAAAACATTTCAAAACGGCCCTCGCACCTACTCCTGTGGAACCAAATGCAAACTGTCATGACCGCTCAAATTTGAAACTCGTAGGTGAAGTTCTGCTAAAACGGGGTTATACTTACCCTTTAATAATAATAAAAAAGTAGCTAAATAAAGGCCTTTTGAAATGTGAGAATCTTTCATCTAACGTTTCCATAAACGAGAAGACCTGCAGTGTAAAGTTGGACCTCTCAAAGTTCCCACAATGCAGTTTACTATCCCACAGCATGGCTTAAATTTACCAATATTTTCACGATTGAGTCTTTTTCAGATTAATCAATTAATTGTTTAGTCTGGAAAATGTCATAAATGATAGCATGCACGTTATAAGAGTCAACAATTATTATTATGCTTTATCCAACAAGCACTCAAGAAAAAACGATGTATTTATTTAATAATGATTCTTCAACCCAAATACTTAAATTTCAGAATCATTAAGCCAGATCGATTTTATACATTTCTGTCAATCAACTAATTGATTAATTGACTAATCGTTGCTGCCCAGATCAAAACGCTGGAGAGAGACAGAGACAGAGACAGAGATAGAGACAGAGACAGAGACAAAGACAGAGACAGACAGAGACAGAGAGAGGGCGAGCCAAACCTTGGTTCTACATGGCAAGATCAGCCCATATATCATCTTCGGGCCAGGCTGCACTGCAGGGCATGTGTCAACAGCTACCCTAATCATCTTGTTTGAGAGCATCCATAATTGGCGGTAATGTTACCTGCAGGGCCCTGTTGAATGGCTACAAAAACAACACAGTGACACTCCAACATCGTTTTTACGCCTACACCTTTGTGATTGACAGCACTAGAGGAAGGCTGAGATAATTCTTATTAATATACCTTAATGGGATGAGACAGGGACACAAGCAGAGAGAGACAGACAGACATATACAAAGAAAGATACTTTGTCTAACAGGACAATTGTAGCTTGCAGCCCTTCTTCAGTATCTGATTACTCTGACAGTACAAACTGGGAGTTTTTTTGTTATCATTTCCAGTCGCCATGATGAGCCCAAATTATGTTCTTCAGTTTCAGCCATGCAGCGATCAGGGCGGTGGGCTTGCAAAGCATAGCTCTTATCCTGAAGGGACAGGACCTCTCAATCCTGGCCCTTTACTAGTGCCTTAAACACCTTGGCTCCCAGACAATAGAGGAGAGGCTCCCATGCTCCCATGTCCTGCTGGAAGGAGGCAAAGAGACTTGGTGTGCAACTCTAGCCGCCAGGGCCAACTGAAAAGGTTGATACGTATTTGTGTGTTAATAGTGAGTGTGTGTGTGTGTGTGTGTGTGTGTGCGCGCGCTTGTGCATGTGTGTGTGTGTGTTTGTGCGTGTGTGTGTTTGTATGGTGTGTGTGTTTTTTTCTGTGTATGTATGTGTGTGTTTGTGTATGTTTGTATAGAGTGTGTGTGTGTGTATGTTGTGTGTCTTTGTGTCTGTGTTTGTGTGTGTCTGTATGTTTAGTGTGTGTATGTGCATTTGTGTGTGTGTTGGCTAGGGTGGGTGGGTCAGAGAGAGGGGAACGCTCTTTTAAAAGAAATGTTTTAAAAGTGAAAATTTGAAAGAACGAACAGATGAACGAAAGAAAAATATC
>JACYXH010000659.1:11107500-11197500 GCA_026745465.1 Lota lota
AAAGCGGCAAAGAGCTCCAGGCAGTACTGGTCGCGGCTCACAGCAGCTGAAAGAGAGGACTGTCTCCCGGGCCTCTCCCCTCCTGCGTCTCTATCTCCATATAATTACACTAGGGCTGACAGACATGGTGCTTAAAGTAACAAAACAAAGGCGGGCTGAAAAATAAACAGCACCGCAGCCATGCAGCGGAAAAGGACGGCCCATGCCGGGCGGCGTAGTGCACACATTAGTAAGTGAATGAGTGCATTCGTGAGTGAGTGAGTTAGTTAGGGAGTTACTTAGTTCGGTAGTTAGCGAGGGGGATTGTGTTTTAGGAAGAAGGCCCCAAAAAACAAGGATCTCTTTGGAGAAACCTTAAAGGTGGAACAGAGAATTCTATTTTTATACTGATGTTGAACTTGTGTAAAAGGTAAACATATGTCTTCTACTCATGTCTTCTTACAAACAATTACCAACTGGCTTAAAATGATATATTTTCAAACATTTTTGTAATATTGTGATTATGAAAACTTTCCTATTCACCTCCTAATGTAGAGGAAAATAATGTCAGTTAATCTAATAAATCTACCTAATATGACATATTAAATATCACACAGTTAACATAACATACTGATTATTGCTGAGTATGTATTCACTAACAGCATCTAGAGCAGCCTATCCCAGCCCAGTTCAGCTGTAGTTCAGCTGCATTACACATCCATTATGTGACCTTGAATCATTCATTCGTTTTGGGGGTCAAGTGATCTGAACTTGGTTTGCCTTCATCAAGTGTGTATTCAGCCTCACGCGGTACAGCAAAGATCGCCTGACAGCTAATGGAAATGTCAACCATCGCCACAACCCACTCATCATGGGTTCTAGGAGATACAACGAGTTTATGTCATCACTCAACCTGCAGTAGGAAACAGACAAAATGGCTTCCATCAATTAGAACCATAATGATGCATAAACTAATGGAGGGACCAGAGTGTGAATGATAAGGGGGCAATCTTATCTTCAAATGAGATAAAAAATATACAACGGTATATTAATATTTGTAAATATGCCTTGTTCTGTGTCAGAATATGGTTTTACATTGATATGTGTGTTACAAATGTAACCATCCCCTTGGTGGATCATACCATTTTTCCGGGACATCCCAGCAATCTTTTCTCAATAGGTTCTGGACTGAATGCATTATTATATTCAATAACATAATCTGAACTACTGTATGTTAGTCTGGAGGTGTATTGCCTACAAATGCCTACAGGTCATGAAAAGTCTGAGACCCCCCCCCCCCCCCCCCTCCCCCCCCCCCCCCCTCCCCCCCCCCCCCCCCCCCCACTGAATGTCGCTTATAATTGGCCTCCTGGCGGAGACACCGGTGGGGAGACCGCAGGGCGTGGTGGATGAGGGAGAGGTGATGACGTGGTGACAAGGTGGAGCCCGTCAGGCAGCAGCAGAACTATCCAACGCCATCGCTCTTGGTTCAGACGAGGTTCAGCACACCGCAACCCCAAATCCCGCACTCTAGGGCCCACCTCCAAGACAAGCTCCCATTGCCTTCATGGGCAGTCCAAAGACAAAGGCAAAGCAACAACTCTAGACAAAGGAAAAACAATTAAAAAGGAAAACACCAGACAGGGTGAAAAGGGAGGGATTTCTTTCTTCTTTCTTTTTTAAACGAGAGACAGAAATTTGTGGTTTTATATTACCCAGAACTACACCCCGACTCCCAAACGGACACACGAAACCACACGCCAACCCTCTGCACTCCTTAACACACACGCGCGCACACATACACACATACATACACACACACAAAACCACATGCCATCCCTCTACCCCCCACCCCACTAAACACACACACACACACACATTCACAAACGTCATACATACACCTCAGTGCCCACCTCATAAGCCCGCCCCCTCACCCCTTTTCTCCCTTTGAATCCTTCCATTGTATCCTGACCACAAATCCCACATTTTGCCTGGAAAAGCAGAGAGGAAACTTGACTGAAATATACATTGGAATTTTTGAGGTGGTGGATGGGAATGTCCAGGGCTCGTCTGGAAAGGCTGAACAAATGGATGATGAGCTTCAACAGCTTTTCAGCATGTGCCCATTTGGTGCAAAAAGTGCCAGAGCAACACGCATTAAAGCGGATTACGTTGTTTTCTCTGAAGAGACTCTCAGACCACAACCATGAGAACGTTAGAGCTTTTTAAACGTTGGGGGGATTTTGGTGCAGCCTAACTTTCCTGCTGCTACTGTAACTTTGTAATTAAGCCTCTCTGTTTTTTTTTTCTTTCCTTCTTTTCTTTTTCGAGCTCAAGTTAATTACAAGTTTCATTAGTCAGCCTATAGCTGCAGGGTTCAAAACGAAAAAGAGGAAATTAAAAAAAAGAAGCGCCCCCTGACGACGACCTCACCACCACATTGATCCTTACTGGAAGTTACGCAAGCACAGAAGAAGCCAGAAGAGGTTCACTGCCATGGAATCTCAGCCTCGGAGCGCTTAGCTTGCTTTTTCATTTGAACGTTTTCCACGAATAACTGTGTTGCTGAAGGACTTAAAACAGGATGCCACTATGCTATAAACATAGAGAGGAGCGGGTTTGAGCCTGCTCGCAGCTCTGCGGTTATCTTGTTTAATCTTTCCGATGTGTGCTTCAGTATTGTATTTTACACAATTATGTTCGCCAAGATGGATGTTTCTTAAGGTTGCCTTTTTCCTGAGATCATGGTATTTTGTATCGCTGCTTGAAGGGATAATAACTAACATTTGTAGACGTTCAAGACATCAAAAAAGCAATATTTGCATTATAGTTGCAAACCTCTTAAACAACCCTGCTTACCTAAAATCTTAAAATCCTTCAGTTGGCATTGCAATCCACTGTGTTATGAGTATTCATGAGTATTCACTCATCGACATTAGGTTGGACTAAAATCACATTGAATTAGGAATAAACACACATTTGTTAAAACACAAGGCATATAATAGTACAAATACTTTATTGTCAATGTGTGAATGGCATACTTTCTGTAGGAATCGCAAATTCTTGAGAACATAAACCAGCTTTGTCATAATTTTAGCAGTTAACATACTGGAAACAATGTTGAAGAAAAAGGATCAACACCATACTTATATAGAATCAAAAGTGCCTACTCCTGTTCAGTTTTGTCCTGTTCACATACACATTACACTATACATAAATAATTGCATTGTAAAAATGACTCAGGTATTTACATGTATAATATATTTTATATAATATATAAAGATTTATATTAAATCTAGGTAGATTACAATTAGGATACTTGGTTACGAAACCTCAAAGGTGTGCGCTGTTGAGTTTGTGTTTCTGCATGTGTTTCTGTGTGCGTGTCTGTGTGTGGGTCTTTGTGCATCACTGTCTATGCCATGTCCATATGTGTGTGTGTGTGTGTGTATGTGTGTGTGTGTGTGTGTGTATGTGTGTGTGTGTGTGCGTGCTATCTGTGGTTGGTGAGCAGCACCTCCAGCCAGCAGGGGCAGGAGGTGATGAACTGTCTCGAGTAGCAGGGGCCCCAGCCCTTGGCGAAGCTGATGCGCACGCTGCGTGGGTCCCAGGGCCCCTCCTGGCCCTCGGGCTTCACGCCGTGCTCAGCAATCCACCCGGAGCGCTCGTAGTCAAACACCTTGAGGGAGAAGCCCGGCACCACCCTCCGCACCGTCAGCCCCCCCCGGGCGCCGGGCAGGTCCAGGGTGGGGGAGTGGACAAACACCGGGTGCTGGCTGCGGTTGTACACCCACACGCCGTCCGCCTCCTGGCTTAGGGCGATGCCGTGGCCGATCTTACTGCGCACCTGTTGCACGCAGCTGGCCACGCCCCCACGGCGAGCGCCCCGCGCTTCCGCCGGCGCGCCATCAGGATCCGAGTCGACATTGGCGTCGTCGTCGTCGCAGCGCCGCCGGCACTGGTAGGCGTTGGCGTGGAGCTGGCCCAGGCAGAGGCCCGTGCCCTGAGGTAGGTCGTAGAAGATGCTGAGCGAGGGCTCGCGGGCCGCGTAGAGGCGGCCCACGCGCGTCCGCTGCTCCCAGTAGGCCACGCTGCACCACTGGGAGTGGCGGTCGGCGGAGGCGGTGGAGCCGATGGAGGTACCAGTGTCTGGTGGAGACAGAGAGAGAGAGAGAAGAAACAGACTCTGTGTTATGATAATTCAGCCTGCAGATCCCAGTCACGACACGGACACGACATAGAGGGAGGGCAGACACGGACGTTTGTGCTTTTGTAAAGGTAAACACGCGCGCGTGTTTGTGTGTGTGTGTGTGTGTGTGTGTGTGTGTCGCTTCTCCAGCGGCTCACAGAAGAGATGATGTACAAGTGTACACTTGTGAGAACTTAACAAAGTCATTGTGTGTGTCTGCGTTAAACAAAACAATGACTGGTTGGAGAAAATCCTACTTCAACGCAGGTTGACGATGGTTTGACTATATTTGAAGCAATATTTGCGTTGTTGGTATATTTGTGCTACCCCTCTGAATGTGTTTGGGGCTGTTTTGGGGTTGATTTTACCCTTTTGGAGCATGTTGGGGTTACATGCAAATATGTTGACAGACACGTCTGCACTCATGTCCTTGCACGCCCTATAGTACACACTTGCAGGAGCAGGTTTAAAGATTTATCCACTTAATCCATGCTTTTCCTGGTGTTTGATGAGTATGCCAGACGGCAATACAGACATTCGTCAAACTGTAGTTTTCGTTCCAATTGATCACGTTTCCCTTTACATGCTTAGTCTTTTAGGCTTGTCTCTCCTTAAGAGTACGGATCAGACTTGAACATCGTCAACACGCTCCAACAGCAAGGTTGAAAACAGTTTATCTGGTCCCCGCCCCCCCGCCCCCCCCCCCACCCCCACCCCACCAACACCACCCTGGCCTCCACATTCCTTGTGGGGGAGCTGGAGCTCTAACACCCCCCTCTCCTCCTCCTCCCCCCCCCCCCACACACACACTTCTCCCCCTACCCCCCTCACTCCACAACGTTTCCTCAGAATCCAGTGGGGAAGAGAAGGACAGAGAGAAACAATGAAAGAAAGAAAGAAAGAAAGAAAGAAAGAAAGAAAGAAAGAAAGAAAGAAAGAAAGAAAGAAAGAAAGAAAGAAAGAAAGAAAGAAAGAAAAACTGCAAGAAATAAAGAAAAAAAAAGAAACAAAGAAACAAAGAAAAAGATAGATAGTGGTGTGCGGTGGTGTTGCCTGTGTGTGTGTGTGTGTGTGTGTGTGTGTGTGTGTGGTTTTGGGGGGAGGCAGGGGGAGGAAGTGAGGGATGGTGGTGGGGATGGTGGCAAGGACGGGGGTTGTACTTGCAGAGTATTCAGCTCCCTGACAGTCTAGCGCGAGCCCATGAACCCCTGACCCCCCGGCCCTCATGCTATCAGCTCACATTAACTCCCACCCAGAGTGATGCCATTATTTGGCCCCAGAGACTCTATTGACATGGGGGATTTAAAGGCCCATGTGCCGCTAGCCTCATTCCTTTCATAGCCCCACCAGCGCCCTCCCTCTCCATCTAGCCAGGGGCATCACGGCTGCCCCTCTCCCCTTAACAAACTGCTTTGGGGTAAAACTGTGGCGGAGATGGGGCTGAATGTGTGTGCTTAAGGGCAGTGTTACTTCAAAGGGAAGAGTTGCAAAGAGGAACTGTTTATGTGTGTATTGCCTGTGTGTGTGTGTGTGTGTGTGTGTGTGTGTGTGTGTGTGTGTGTGTGTGACTTTGTGTGTCTGTGTGTCTGTGTGTCTGTGAGTACATAGTTTATTAGCCAAACAGTGAACTCAACACACACACACACACATACGCACACATATGCACACACACACAAACACACACACACACACACACACACACACACACACACACAAACACACACACACTCACACTCACACAGACACCCACAAACACAAACACACACAAAATTGCACTTCTCATCTGAGGCCCACGTGTGTCATTAGTAAATTCCAGGCTGGTAAGTCTGGAGGTTTTACTGCTCCCCAATAAGAGAGAACAGGCTTAACTAACAGGATCTCTCTCTCTCTCTCTCTCTCTCTCTCTCTCTCTCTCTCTCTCTCTCTCTCTCTCTCTCTCTCTCTCTCTCATCTCTCTCTCTTTTCCTCTTTCGTGAACAAAGTGACATAAACAGACACGATGACACACAATCAACAAACAAACACACTTCAGCTGTGTGCGCAGATAAAAACACAGACACACACACAGACACACACACACATGCACACACATAAACACATACACACTTTAACAAGATATAGCGCTATGCAGCCATCCCAGGATAAACCCACCGCTCTAAACATTCTCACGACAGACTGGTCCAAAATGGCCACTGAGGCATCCTTCTCCAATGCACTTAAATTCCATGATAGCAATGAATCAAGACAACTTGATTCGGTTTTTTCTTTTTTTTTACCAAACATGACGCTTCGATTCTTTTAATCCTGAGGCACTGGATCAATGGAACAACAAATCAAAATGTGAGTCAAATCGCCCGAGAACAGAACCCATTCCCTATCAACATAAATAACAATAAACATCAACAAAACAAACTCTATGGAGCCGCTGACCCCCACGCAGCAAAGCGGACAAAACGCAGAATCCAAGTCTCCAGAAGACGCATGCCATCAGGGCTTGAGTGGGGCTGTGTCTTCTGTGTAAACTAGATGCTATTTGACAGCTCTGGAGCTACAGCTCGTCTGGTGAAAACCAAACCATAAAACACTAAGACCTTTCACTGTGAACAAAAATGACAACTGATATGGGCGGAGGAAATATATTTTAAGAAACAAACCAAGTAAGAGTGAGATGAGGTGATAAATTGACTTTTGCTTTGTCTTCATATATATATAAAAAAGGAATCAAACGCGGCACGCTCACGCAGCAAAGCGCACAAAACGCAGAATCCTAGTCTCCAGAACACATGCCATCAGGGCTTGAGTGGGGCTGTGTCCTCTGTGTAAACTAGATGCTATTTGACAGCTCTGGCGCTACAGCTCGTCACATGTAATGTTTTTGGCATCCACCGCGTACCGTCATCGCACTCAGCTTGGCCCACCTCCAAGCCAGAGGTATAAAGAGGTTGTATGAGAAAGACCCAGGAGGGGGGTGTGGTGAAGCTAGACGAAGAAGAGGAGAAGGTGGGGGAGGGGGGCAGAGGGGGAAGGGGGGTGGGGGGGGGGGGGGGGGGGGGGGGGGAGGGGGTGGCTTGGCAATGAAGTCCTTCAATGGAATGTATAAAGGGTTCAAACCAGAGGTTATCAGTGTGTTTATGTTTGGATGGAGGAAGTCAGAAAATGTGTGTGTTCCTGTGTGTGCTTGTATGTTGGCGTGTGTGTGTGTGTGTGTGTGTGTGTGTGTGTGTGTCTGTAGGAGCCTGTGAATGTGTGCATGCGCAATGTGTGCGTATGTGTGCTACATGCGATTGTTTATCTGTGTGCAGGGACTGGCATCAATTAAGGCGGTGTTCTGCAATCATTTAATCCGACCGCCATTTAACAGCTCTGTTTACCAATTAGATAAGTAGCTTTTGTTATTGCTTTCTCCAAATCACCCTTGCATGGTTCCAGTCACATGGAAAAGCCCGGTAAGCCCATGTTCCCTCCAAACCCAATCGGGTTCTGGTGAAAACCAAACCATAAAACACTAAGACCTTTCACTGCGAATAAAAACGACAATTGACACGGGCGGAAGAAATATATTTTAAGAAACAAATTAAGTAAGAGTGAGATGAGGTGATAAATTGACTTTTGCTTTGTCTTCATATATATATATATATATATATATATATATATATATATATATATATATATGTAAAGGGAATAGAAGGCGGCAATCTCAGTTCAAAGGTCAAACACGCCGCTTCCTGCGGCCTCCCCACAGGCTGAAGAACTTGGGCTTAAAGCCACCAGAGCGGCCCCTTTATCCCTCCCTCTCTCTCTCCCTCTCTCTCTCTGTTCACCCTCCTTCTCCTTCTCCTCCCATCACAGCTTAATGCATGATAAATCCCCTGCCCCATACATCTTCCACAAGCCCTGGGGGGGAGACAGAGAGGGGGGGGGGGGGGGAGAGAGGCAACAATGCAAAAAACAGGTAAAAGGCAGAAACCAGGAGAAAAGTTACTTTTCTCATGTGTGTGTGTGTGTGTGTGTGTGTGTGTGTGTGCGTGCGTGTGTGTGTGTGTGTGTGTGAGAGGAGACAGAGCGAGAACCCATCAACCAGCAGTCATAAAAAATGGAAAGAGTGGGACAGAGTGGGAGGGAAAAGAGAGAATGAGAAAGAGAAACAGAGCGAGAGAGAGAGAGGGGGAAAAAAGCGAGAGAGAGAGGGGGGAAAAAGCGAGAGAGAGAGGGGGAAAAAAGCGAGAGAGAGAGAGGGGGAAAAAAGCGAGAAAGAGAGGGGGGGGGGGGGGGCTTGTCTTTCATCTAGTGCCAAGGATTAGATTCCCCTCTAGTTATTAGACTCTTTCAGTGTGCTGAAAGAGGTGGGTGAGCTGGGAGCGGAGCGTGGGGATGGGTGGGTGGGGGGGGGGGGGGGGGGGGTGGGTGGATATGTGGGGACCCATGGACGAGAGGGGAGGATAGAGTTTAGCCGCTGACCATTCTCAGGGACGCTTTGTTGTTTCCATTAAACGTCCTCAAATTTCGTCCGTACTAAAGCGCTTTGGACAAGAGAAAAAAAAAGGGACAACACAGCACAAGGGAAGAAAAGCCCCCCCCCCCACCCTACCCCCCCCACCCCCCCACCCCCCCGCTCTGGGCTGCAAATGGTAGGTTCTCTGTTGTTTGAGACAACTATCATTACGGGGAAACTTCAATCCTGCAAGCCACATTTAAGCTGGCGTCTGGACTATCTCTGCCATCAGAGGGCTGTGTTATCAGCCAGACATGGACTTTACAGTGAAATATAACAAGGCCCTTTCTTACAAACATGCTTGCAAGCGTGCACATGCGTGTGCGTGCATGCACAGACACAAATAAACAACGCACAAATGTTCGTACAAATATACACACTCACACGCGAGAGGATTCACAAAAAATGTCTTGGGCATGCACGCACACACACACACAAACATACACACGAGAAGATAAACAAACAATTTATCGGGCATGCACACACACACACACACACACACACACACACACACACACACAGAGAGAAAGGCGTTCTCTTTCTCTTTGCCTTGCTTTTATTGTACAGTCTGCTCACAGTCTATTCTGCAGTCAGCTATAGAGAAACGACTAGAAAAGACTATGGGCAGACTGTACAACAGTGGACAAAGTGGTCTATATATAGACCACTTCGACTCCTCTCTTTTAATCCTCCTCAAGCCTGACAAGACAAGCAAAAAAGACCTGCGGCCCATCAATCACTCGTCCCCTTGTCCTACTAACTATTTACACACATACCTAAAACCCCAGAGTAAACCGAGTCCATAGAGACGACACCATGTGTGTCACTGTACAGTCACTGGTGAGAAGTGATTGGAAGCAATTAATGGGAAAAGCGGAGAGCTCCAAGAGGAAAAAGAGAAAGTGTTAGGCTTCCTGGGTTTCTGCTGCTGGAGGAGCAGGCGGACACGCCAGCACACAGAGTCAACCACCAGCCTGCTTAGTTGGGGAGCTGCATTGTCAGTCCCGGGATGGAGCATTGCATGTGCAAATGGAATGGGGGGAAGAGTGTCATGTGATGCATGCATACATATAGACACAAATACATGCACGCACACACATGCACAAACACACACGCGCACGCACACACACAAATGCACCCTCTCACACGCACACATACACACACACAAAGGCATAAACATGCATTTCCATTGCACCGTATGTGCATTGTGTTCATTTTGTGGTGAGATATACATAAAGAGAGAGAGGGAGAGAGCGAGAGAGGGTGAGAGAGAGTGAGAGAAAGAGAGAGTGAGAGAAAGAGAGAGAGCGAGAGAGAAAGTAAAAACAGCGAGAAACTGTGAGAGGTGAGAAAGAGATGTTTTGATATATATAAATATATATATATATTATATAGAGGCAGAGAGAGATGGCTAGAGAGAGAAATTTGTGGATAGAAAGAAAGAGGGAATGGAGAGAGAAAGAGAAAATGAGAGGGAGAGAGAGAGAGAGAGAGAGAGAGAGAGAGAGAGAGAGAGAGAGAGAGAGAGAGAGAGAGAGAAAGAGAGAGAGAGAGAGAGAGCTAGCCAACAAGCTGACAGCCATATACCCTCCCAAACACATTCCTGGTTCTTGGACAGGCCTTCTTCCTCTAGACTTCCTCCCCCACACCGCAAGGCAGCCACAGAGGTCAAGTCGACAAGTCCCTCTTTAAATTTCACCTGGTTCTTTATGGCCGCTCAGGACCAGGGCTTCTTCCCTGCACACCACACACTCAAGACGTCTTCAGCAGAGTGGGCGTTCGGTTTCACGACACGGCAACAAACTATGGAGACGGCGCTCCTTTTATACTTTATGCTTGCGTGCATGTGTGCGTGTGTGTGTGTATGTGTGTGTGTGTGTGTGTTTGCGTGCATGCGTGCTTGCGTGTGTGTGTGTGTGTGTTATGGTACACTAGGTGTGTACACAGGACAGCGTGGAGCTGCACCACTCTGGGAGGACCATACAACAAAATGTTGGGATGTAAGTTAAGGATTGGGAGTGATTCCTGAAAGCGACAATTCTTTTCCGCTAGGACTGGTGGGGGCCCCGCGAATGGAAAGAGAGGTTTCTTTTGGAATATGTCAAATATGTGCATGTGACGGAATATTCGCCACAACCTACAGAAAGCCTAAATGGGAGTACAGTTCAGTAGAGCATAACCATTTCAAACAAGTAAAATTTGAGAAAATGGCTTCAAACATTCACAACAAACCTCTGTGCTACTCTATTCAACAAAGCCCCCCCCCCCCCCCCCCCACACACACACACACACACACACGCACAGGCACAATAATACCTGCATGCTTACAGAAACACACACACACTCATACACACACACACACATATAGACATACGTACATGCACACAAACGACTCCCAACATGAAGGATGGAGCTCCCTAAAATAAACATGAGCCCTAACTAAGTGTTGTACTCAAAGTGCACAACACATGCAACAATTTCCTCACAAGTCACCAAGTCGGAGCGCTGCCGACATCTGCAAAGAATCTCTAAATTCTGCAGCATGGCAGGATCCCATTAGGAGCTAAATTGCGAGTTGGCAAAAACTCTGAGGGAACAACAGAAAGCCACAGCCAGTCCTGTAATTTAAACCTTATTTTAAAATATGACGGTCGAACGACATAGCCTGGAAGGGAGAGAGGTAGCGAGAGAGAGAGAGAAAGAGAGAGGGAGAGAGAGAGACAGAGAGAGAGAGAGAGAGAGAGAGAGAGGAGTTGGTAGGATACAAAGAATGGAGAAAGAGGGAAGGGAGAGGGAATGAAACGTGGAAGAGGGGAGGAAAAGGGAAAGAGAACGAGGGAGAACAATATATAGAACTCCAAGCAAGAGGTATAAAAGAAGATCGATTTAGAATGAAAAAACAGTACTAATCTGGATGTTTAAATAGTCTTCTATTATTAACCTATTAGGGTAAAGTCTTCTGAGATGCCCAACCTTTAAAAGACTGCATTGGTAGAATAACAGAGTTTTTTTGTTGTTGATTGTCATTGTTTCAAAAACAACAAAATAACTAACAGAAAGTTTTGATACAAATCCTTTTCTTTTATAGAATCTTTCACAACAAATTAAAATGTGATGGCTAATATAAACTTTACAGCAATGGACAACCAAGGCTGCATTACATTTTCATTAATGGCTGCTTGTAGCCTTTGTGTTGTTCACTGATTTTGTTAATATGAGCAAACAGCTGAGCGAAACATTATATAATATATAACATGCAAATGAATAACGTTTCTCTGTTAGTGGGTGTTGAACTAAGCTAGTGCAAGCTGCAGGCAGTAAGCTGCTTAGCCGGTGGGTGTAAGAACATTTTATGAGTGCCTTGTGTTTGCTATGTTTCACTGGAATCCAGGCTGGATCTGCAACACAAATGCATTCAATACGTAACCGGCTGACTTGATTACAGTGATCGGATTACCAATGAGATGTTTGATTGTACAGTATCCAACCTTTAATTGACTAGAAATCAAACACAAATTGTAAACATATTTTGGTGTAAACCAAATCGTCTCAATTTCACAAAGGTAATGTATGGGACACATAGTTAAAGTATAACAAACATGAGTGGAATGAGGGGTGTGTGTGTGTGTCTGTGTGCGTGCATGTGTGTGTGTATGCGTATGTACATATGTATGTGTAGCAGTAGTAGTAGTAGTAGTAGTAGCAGTAGCAGTAGTAGTATAACTTAAGGCATCCATACAAATCAGCACTCTCAATAAGGCATGCCTTGCGTCCTAGTGCTCCGTGTGTTGTTCCCTGGTGAATAAGCTCACCGTGATGGAAACTATGTGAAGGAAATGGCCAGCAGTTAATGGGCCAGCACTCCATGTGGAATTCCGAAGTCTAATGTGTCTCTGGGAGACATAGAAGGGAGTGTTGCACCACGTTACCAAACAATCATAACTTATAGATTGTGTTACTTGGTTGTTTTTTTCTTTCTTAGTGTAGTATACATTATGTTAAAAAAATTGAAATAGTCTCCTATACTTTTTTACATGAACTTGAATAAACCATGCACTTCACTGATATCAGTGAAATGAAGTTTAAGATTAATGCTTTAGACAAAAGTGTAGTATCAGCCAATCAGAGAGGTTTCCTTTTAAACATGTGAGCTTGAACTCAAAGCAGCCAGTAGATCATTTACCAAGCCTGCTTTCAAAACATGTCACTGTGTGAGCATTACAGGCCTCTGGCCATTTCCCCCTTGCCGGCAGCACACGCAAAAGTCCACAAAAACAATGCATTGATAGAACTTTTTTCCCCCCAACAAACTTCCCAAAAGTTCTGCTATAGGCTCCAACTTTCTGCACGTATTAGCGGCAATATGCTCGAACATGGATCCAATTTCACTCTTAACGGCAAACTCCCAACCCTGCAACCCCGACCACCAACAACCCCTGTACGCTAAGACCCTTTGCCTCTGCCTCCTCCCTCTCCTCCCCTGGCCCCCCCCCCCCCCCCCCCCCCCCCCCCCCCCCCCCCACCTTCCAATTTCCCAACATTCCTGGGCCAAACATCAGTCAAAGGGCCGATTCATGGGGTTAATGCCGCAGGAGAGTGCAGCAGACTGGGGCTCCAAGACAGGATGTTTGGCTGATACTTTGCTGTGCTTAAACAAACAAGCCCACCAAAATATGATTACTGACCGAGACCAGACGTGGAGGAGTGGTCTCCCGCCGTCCTCTCTCTTGACACGGCTCATGTCCGCCTCTCGGGGAATAAAGAGCGTAATGCCAACTTAAGAACGTCACAACAGACATTGGCCACATTTCTGGCATTCGTCGTGTGTTCCAGGAGTCGTGACCCAGTGACACGGGGCGGCCAAACTGATTAGGCGAGATGAGCATGACGCGCAGCGTTGACATTAATCACACTATTATGACACTAAACCACCGTGAGCTGCTGGTGTTCATACCCCCCCCCCCCCCCCAAAAGAAAACCACACACACACCCGGCTCCTCCTGCACACAATACCGCCAAGACTATAACTCGCTCAATGATCCGCTTTCACTGGGCCAGAGCTGTGAGCTCACTGGCACTTTGTCAAGTCACTGCACACCGTTTAACATTGGCCTGGTTATGTTGTGGCTATAGAGCTTTTTATTCTACGAGAACATCGCTGGGCCAATAGTGCTACGGTATTGTCTGAAGCTTGTATATATAGTTAAATATATGGATAAAACCTGCATCAATTTGAGATTTAACAAATAATGTGATATAAAGTGTGTGTGTTTGTGTGTTTGTATGTGTGTGTGTGTGTGTGTATGTGTGTGTGTGTGTGTGTGTGTGTGTGTGTGTGTGTGTGTGTGTATCTTTGTCCTGATATGTTAGTCTTCTCAAGCTGATCTTATCTAGGAGTAAGACAGACATTCCTCCTTTTTTTCTCACACATACACACACACACATACAACACACCCACACACCAACAACAATAAGCAATACAGTGACCTATGTTTTGTTGTGGACAGCAAGACATTTGAGATATAATCTCCCCATGGCTTCAAACAGACATTTCAATTTCCAAAGATAGGGCTTTTGCTGCGGTTGCAGGGGGAATGCTAACTGATTGAATGATAAAGGGGCCATGGCAAATAGGTATGCATGGACCACACCCTGCTACCACTAAACAGTTAGCTTGAAGCAGGGGGAGGGGGAATACATATGCGGGAAAAGGGTGATTTGATCAACAAACCGTCAGCAAGTATTTAAGGGCTAGCTTCAGTATTTCCTGGTGTTGTATGTAAAGTGAGACAAGAAAGAGAGTTAGATGGTTCTAGTCCATCACTTTTGCGGGACACAAACTAAATCCAGACAGTATTTTATGGAAGAAGCTTCTGACATTTGTTTAGCTTGCGCTCATTCTTAACTACAGACCACAAACCCAATGATCTGGCCTGAGTACTCTTGTGTGTTGATACAGGGGAGCATAAGACCACACACACACACACACACACACACACACATACACATACACACACACACATACACACACGCCCACACACACTCAAACATAATACTAACACAAACACTCGTCCTGATCGGATCATTCTCAACTCATGCAGCTCAGCGGACTATAAACTTGCAGCCCACGCCATCCTCACAAACTACAACACAGCGTGACATTAGATTGGACGTGCATCCAAAATTGAATAAAGTTACGGTTGAACTTCAAGCCTTGGAAGTTCATATGCTTATTCTTTCACTAACAAGTTTCACAATATCGGCCGCGTACAATGATACCTCTGAGCAGCTCTGAATGATGCTGAATAAACCTCACGAGCAAATGTAATAAACAATCATTCAAGTGTTTACTCATGGAACACAATGAATGGAAAGAATACTTTTGAGAACCTAATAATGACTCAACCGACAAGGAAGGTACACGGAAAAGTGTTGGCCTGTAAAACCTCAACTTGAATAACAGCAACATCATAAAAAAAAACAACGAACAAACACGAAACCTAAATGAACATGGGCCTGAACTTCCCCCACATCAAAAAACAAAAAAAGAAACTCTGAGAGTAGAACGGCGTGTTGCTGTTTCCTCAGACTAAACACAACGCTGCCGTGTGCCCCAAGGTTCCCTGACTTCATAGACTTTATGGGGACCCGGTTCCCTTTCATCCCTGCCAGCCCTCCCACCAGAAGAGCCAGGAGTGCTTGATGGAGTCTGCGTCTCTCAACACGGTGAGGACCCCTCAACCCGACCCCAGGAGCCCCTCACCAGACCCCAGCATGTAAACAAATAAAACTCCAGTTTCATCATTCTGGGGCGAGAGTTTCCTGTCCAGTGACCCATGGCATGCACATACACACATATATACATATATCTTTGCATGCATATGTGTGTATGTCACACAAACATACACACACACACACACACACACACACACATATATACATATATTTTTGCATGCATATGTGTGTATGTCACACAAACATACACACACACACATGCACTCACACATACACACAAAAGCACACACACACACACACACACATGCACACTCACACATGGACAACTCTACACCTCTGCCTCATCATAGCCCCTAACCTACCACCCCCCCCCCCCTCCCCACATAAACTCTCTCTAATCTCTCCCCCCCCATCTACTTTTCCCAAAATGCCAACCTCTTTCCACTGCTCAACTGCCAGCAGGAATGAAAGGATTTGAGAGGAAGAAAGAGGGAGAAGCAGGGGAGGGGGGTGGGTGAGTGCAGGGGAAAAGGGGGGAGGGGGATGTATGAGTGCAGCGGGAGAAGGGGGGACTGCTGGAAGCATGCACAGGGATCTCGTTGCACTTTAGTCCAAGTGAAATATTTTGCTGTGAGGGGGAAAAAGGGAGGGAGATTGAGTAGATAAATGTGTGTGTGTGTGTGTGGGGGGGGGGGGGGGGGGCTGCATCTAAACATTGAGAGAGGGTCCCTCCTGCAGCACCAGTGCATGTTTCTCTCTGACAAAAGAAGCTTTATGCACTGTATTTCTTGGGTTCTCTTAATATTATCTCAAATTAGCAGGCAAAGCACAGCGTAATAACCTCGGAAAATGCAACTTACATTGAGACAGGAAGCAGACCATATAAAGTGTAATAGTGTGTGTGCGCATACTCATGTGTGTGTGTATGTGCATGCATGTCTGTGTGTGTGTATGTGCATGCATGTGTGTGCGTGTATATGTGTATTGTGCCCATGTTTCATGTGTGTTTGTGTATGTATCGTGTGTATGTGTGTGTGTGTGTGTGTGTGTGTGTGTGTGTGTATGTGTGCATATGTATGTGTTCTGTGTGTGCGCGTGTCCAGAAATGAATGGTGGAGCTAGGTTGTGGCAGCAGCCCAGTGTGAACATGGTAGGGGGGGGGGGGGGGGGAGACGACGACTTACCAGTGTAGTCTCTGGGAGGAACTTGAGGGTGGTTGTTGTGATGCAGGGCTACAGTTTCAGTGTAAGACTGAGTTGATTCTGGTGATATGGAAACACACACCCACCCACACACACACACACACACACACACACACACACACACACAAAAAGCAGATGTCAACAAGATGAACATCGAGCCAGGTTGTCTATTAGCCTAGTCATGTCCTATTTTATCACACAATTCACCTAGAGCATATCTCCATACCATAATAAACACAGTTGGCAACGGATACTGGGAATATTGGATCTGGTTGACCCACTTTAAAAAAGCAAAACATCTCGGTGATAAACCCAAAGCAAAAACAGCATTGCAGGCTAATCTTGGCGACAGATTTGACTGTTGCGGTGATGGGTAAGGACTGTAATAAGACCTGATGACATCCGCTCTACTCTGTGTTGTGGTTTGCATGCTTTGGAACTCACCCAGTGGCTTGTGTGCATCTGAATGGGACACAGAGTACGGGGGAGGAGGTGATTCTAGAAGACACAGACACACAAAAACAAACATTTATTTCCCTAGATGCTGAGAGATACAGTTACAGTCTATGTGGTCAAGTAGGCCACAGTAATGTGAAACAATCTCATGTCATTATTTGCAGATAAACTCATTTGTGCTCAGTGATTGTGTACTCGCCTCACAATCCTTTTTGGAACACATACTCACACACATAAGAGTATTACATTGTTGTAGTTTTAGTGTGCGCAAATACGATAGAAAGGTGGATAAGAGCACTGTCTATGAAAATGCTGTGTCTCTTTCCTGGTAGAGCAGTTCCAAGGAAAGTTGGCCACATTACTGCTGCGGCCCCTTTAAGAGCTAAGCCAGTAATTGCCGGAGTCCTCAGTCAGTGAGATACCCAGCTAGTCAGTGTGGCGCCAGCCGTATGCAAACTGTATATTATCGGCACTCCTTCACCTAAATAACAAGAGGAGGACTTTCTTGTCAAAGAAAAGGACTTTATAAGTGCAACTTGAGAACGTTATTTAAGGGGATGACATAGGCGCAAAGCTCTGCGAAAGATTAAACTGAATATTGGCCCATCGACTTTATATAATTAATACCAAAACAGTCGTTTGCAGGACCGAAAGTACAACTGCAAAAACGGTCAAAACAGCGTGTTTGTTTGTGTGTGTCTGTGTGTGCGCGCGCGCGTGCATTAGTGCGTGCGTATGCGTTGATATGGACCTATTTCAGAGTGACTTTAGGAATTGCTTAAAATGCACCTTTCATATGTAGGTTATAGAGTCTTGGTCTGACATCATCACGTAAAAGATGATGTCACTTTAAAGTGACATGATCAACCCCGCAACATAAGCAGCGGGCCTAGTCTTGCCCTATAGGCCTTACATGGCAGGTATATATAACCTGCTTGTTGATCAGTGTGAATAACGCAGGCAATTCCGCTATCGTGTTAATAGGGATTGTGTGCGTCTGTCATATCAGGAACGTTATTGGTGTGCGCTGGAGAGTGAACGTTGGGTCTTCGGGGAGCTTACCTGGCCCACATAAACGACTGTAGTGGTAGGGGTTGCAGCACACCTGCGCGCTGTCCACTGCACGGAAACTCTGGCAGTGGCACAACACTTTCAGCTGGGCCGATTGTTGAAGGTCGTTCCAGCGATAAAGCTTACAAAGTAGATATGGGGGGGCACTCTGGCGATCACCTTCCGACTGCGGCACCATAACACATTCACCGGGGCTACCCTCTTTGGTCTCTATGGCCTTCAGCAAGGCCTCGAGGTGTTTCTCGCGTAACCTTTTTAATAAAGCGTGCGCCGTGTTCTTGAGTTCTCGCTCGCCCAAAGTCTTTCCCTCGAGGCGTTTGTGCCTCGGACAACACCGACACGAAGACCCCCCTCCGTCTTTCCTTAAGGCCGAATACGGCCGCCGAGGTCTGAGGTTCCATGCCCTAAACACACAGCACGTCACCGTTCTGCTGTCGCTGTCTTGTTCCCGTCGCGAGCAGCGATGCTCCGGGACACACATGGCTCCCCGCGCATGATCCGAGGAGTAGCCCACCTGCGCGACACTGTCCGCGAGGTGTCCACCGTACGCTTCCCCGGTAAGAGTCCCCAGAGGCTGGTCTTCGTGGGTCACCGGCCGCTGCCCCGCTCTGTGACTGTCTTCTGCGTCCCGGCCGTAGGACCCGTCCTTATCCCCCCCAGCTCGTTTGCTTCCATCTCGTCCCTCGCTATCGGTGACCAGACGGCTTCTCCAGAGTCGCCGTACAAGAGTTGAGCGTCTAGACCTGAACATACGACAACTTAGTCAGTTTTGAATGTGTCGTATTGGTCCAGTTCGGATCTGGGGAGATTCCTCATCGATTTATACTCGCCGCACAAGAACAGGAGTCTGTCTGCGGTGCGCACAGCATGCGCAGCCGGAGGTCATAGATTCATGACCCACCCGCAGCATTAGAGACGAATATTCACTAATACTTTTCATTAAACTACAGTACAACTACAGCACACCATGAACTCTGCACAATAGTCACTCGTCAGTGACTCGATGAAGCCAACCCAATTAAATTCCAACTTTTCTCAGCTTTTCCACTAAAGCGGAGAGACCGCAAAGACTCCGACAATTTCCCTTGCGAGGCAAAAACCATAGCTAGTAATGTCAAATGTACATTAGCACATGTTACCGAGAGTAAATAAAAAATTTTGGAATTTAAGAAAAAACTAAAATATCCAAAAAGCGGTTTTTCTTGGGCTTTGGGCACCTTAGATCCTTAAAAGCCGCTCACGACGCATCGGCAAAGTCCTTTGAAATTGAAGTCATCCTGACAATATTTACATTCCAATGTTTTCTTCCACCGCGTAAAAAAAACCACTCCTGGGAAAAAATGAAGAAATGAACAAAACCCAGATTAAAGCGGTTATTCACGATAGCCAGGTCCAACAGGAGTGCCTCGGAACGTATTTCGTGCTGAGAAGTTGAGAGCGCTGGAATGACTCCACTCTCCACTCCCCTGTCATTCCTTGTCGGATGCTCTCTCTCTCTCTCTCTCTCTCTCTCTCTCTCTCTCTCTCTCTCTCTCTCTCTCTCTCTCTCGCTCTCTCGCTCTCTCTCGCTCTCTCGCTCTCTCTCTCTCTCGCTCTCTCTCTCACACACACACACTCACACACACTCACTCTCACACACACACACACACACACACACACACACACACACACACACACACACACGCACACGCACACGCGGGGCCCCCGAGGAAAGCTCTGGAGCCATTGGTTGGTTCCCGCCATCATGTGCCAGTCTAGACACTTTGGCGGCTATGAGCCGCAGTGATTGTTGCGCAAACATGGTTTCAAGTTTCTTAACTCTTAAAGAAGCAACATTGACGCTACATCATTCTTTCTCCCCTTTAAAACTCAACATTTTTCAAATAGGAAATCTTAAAATAATGTTAAAAGTACCCGTACACTCTATTTGATTTGAATAAAAATGTAAACTGAATAAAACATCAGGCTACTTACAAAGCCTGAGTATAAATAATACACATGTAACAGTGACATATCTGCTTTTAATGTAAATCGGTTGATAATAACCCTCTAAATTCCTATAACATATATAAAAAACGATCAGATGTAATAAATTGACGCAATTAAATAGCTTATTAAGAATTAAAAAATATATATATACGAAAAAAATGTATAGAATTGGTGTAGTATCACATTTTGTAACTAGAGACAATCATACTTCTAAAAAGCTGTTTGCATGAAGTCAAATAGTTCAAATGGAGCTTTAGGAAACGACCCTTCCCATTCTTTGAAAGCTCATAGAGGACCACTCCAAGTAATGGAGCCTCCCCATTGGTCTAAAGACATCCAGGTCCTACCCTGTTAGCTGCGGTGGGAGGGGAAGGGGTGTACTGTAATAATATAAACATCTACATTCCACCGTTGTATTAGCCGGTGATTCAATGGCATCCTTGTGAGTTCCTGTAAGTTCAATGAACAGAAAGGAACCCACAGAGAGAGAGAGAGAGAGAGAGAGAGAGAGAGAGAGAGTTTCTCTCCACCAGTTCTCTCCACAATAGTTTTTTCATTTGATTGATATTTGGGGGAGGAAAGAGATGCTTTTCTAAAAGCAAACTTTACCCTTCTCACTCATAACTTAATGGTTTCTTTTGTGTATCTGTCTGCATAACAGCTTTATAGATTTATACTGAAAAACATTTTCCTTTCCTTGGTCAATCCTTCAAGACCAGTGACCAGTCGGTTCCATCGATCTTTAACCAAAATTGATGTTCTAGGAAGTTCTTTATCTGATACCATCTTGCCAGAGTTCACATTTTCTTTCTTTCTTTTCCTCAATAGACCAAAGTGTATACTGCCATCTCTAAATCACCTTTTCTCGTTGAACAGAAGAAGGCCTGGGCGTTGCCATCAGACTAAAATCAAACAGCAAACAACAAATAAATTACAAGCCATCTCCAAAGTTGCATTTGTGCAATGGGTGAATGGTTAGTGATCAAGTTCATGAAGCCCCCTGGCTTGTGCCAAAATAAGAGCGCGCACACATTGATGAAGACAGATGTAGACTAGTATAGCGACTGAGAGCTCAGGGTATCCCCCTGCTGGCTTTGTGCCAGTCATGCCACCACACGCGTCACTGTGCCAAATGTGACCCTCAACTTTGTGTCCGGTGGATCCGCCCAACGGTGTACGAGAAATACCGCTTGACGATTGAACTTTAAAATGTGACCTTCTAGGAGTCACAGGATGACGGTGACTGTTAGCACCTCATATTAGGTATACACGTGTGTGTGTGTGTGTGTGTGTGTGTGTGCGTGCGTGTGCATTTGTGTGTGCATGTGTGTGTGTGTGCATGCACGTGCGTGTATGTGTTTGTGTGTGTGTGTGCGTGAATGTGTGTGTGTGTGTGTGTGCATGAGTGTGTGTGTGTGTGCGTGTGTGTGCATGAATGTGTGTGTGTGTGTGTGTGTGCGTGTGTGTGCATGAATGTGTGTGTGTGTATGTGCGTGTGTGTGCATAAATGTGTGTGTGTATGTGCGTGTGTGTGCGTGAATGTGTGTGTGTATATATGTGTGTGCGTGAAGGTGTGTGTGTGTGTATGTGTGTGTGTGTGTGTGTGTGTGTCTGAGACCTCAGGTCCCCTTTGCTGGGCACATGTTCAGTGTGTTCCTCTGAGTAATGCAGTCAAACTGACGGCAAGAACCTCTCCAAAGTCGTATTGCTTTCCTTCCAAACACCAACTGTCATGAAGACAAACTGTCTTGTTATGAACTAAGATTATGTAACTGAAGTGAAATCAAGATGAGACCAAGTGAGTCATACATACATCTTCGAGTTTAAGGCCTTGTTCATGTGTTACATAATAGTTACATGCATGCTAAAATAGATGCATATATGCATATCTTTCATGGTCACATCAGCAAGCATATAAGAAAACAACAACGTATTGCACAACAGACCAGAAGGCTGATTTCAACTCAACTGATTCATCTCGTCTCTCCTCTATCAGGATGGAAGGATAAAAAATCCTACAAACAAATCAAAACATTGGTCGTACATAGTGTGCATTTCTTGTTGTTCCGCCCACAAAATATGTGAGGTAATTTGTTGAGGGTGTGATTTGGTCTAATCAGAAATACAAGCAACTTGCTGAAGAACATTGAACACCATGTTTGCTTTGACTGAAATATTTGAATTGGTTGAACTATTGCCACCTAGGAAGTATGGATGGCATGTGGAGGAGACAGGACTGATGAGTCAGTTAAGGGAATATACTTTATACAGAATAAATTAATGAAAATTATGAAAATCCCCAAAACTGAGATAAAAAACCAGACAATCTTGACAACCAGCGGAATTGTACATTTACAGTCTCTGTTCATGGATAGAAAAACAGAATATCGTTTTATGGATCAAAAAATTAAAGTAGAAAGCAATTTAAAGGAAGGATGAACCATCATGTTTGTTGTATTGTTGATACAAAATTCTAATAACATCATAGCTGTTATATATGTTAGAATAATACATTATACATAACATCTCTACATGGATTAGCATCTAGAAAATGTGCATTCAGCCACACTCATACCGCACTCCCCAGCAACGGCGTCAGTGGAGTTATTGCAATGTCTGTGAGGGTTTGTTTTCAAAGAGGGTTTTCCCTTTCTCCCTCCCCTTTTCACAGGAGATAGGTTGTCCATCCAAGCATGTGTGCGTGTGTGTGTGTGACTAAGTTTCTGGCCATATGCTTTGCTATTAATATCTATGTGCAAGTCAGTGTTTATGTTGCCTATGTTTGTTTGTATGTATTTGTATGTGCTTTATGACGTTTATTATAATGTGTCATAGTGTGTGTGTGTGTGTGTGTGTGCGCGCACATTTGTGCATATGTGCATGTGTATGTGTGTGCGTGTGTGTGTGCCTGCATGCGTGTGTGTGTGCGTGAGTGTGTGTGCGTGTGGGTCTGTATGTGTGGAGGCCGGTAAAAGAGTAGACAGGGTGTCCGGCACCAGACCTCCTCCCAAAACAAACACCGTCCATGCATGCGTCTCCCTGTCTGTCCACTCATAGACCCGGGGGCTCCCACAGCTCCTGCGGCGAGATAGAGAGACCATGATAGAGAGAGGAAGAGAAAGAGAGAGAGACTGTCACAGGAACAACATGTCATCAGCTCCAGTGCTCTCCTAATGGTGCTCCACAAGACCAGAGGCTCAGCAGACACTGGGCTGAACCAGCAGAGGCAGACAGGGCTACATACAAACCCTAAGTACACACCTACACACACACACACACACACACAGCCACTTAGACAGTGGGTCCGGGGAGACTAGGGGGGCCGTGTTATGAGAACATGCAGAGCGGCAGGAGATAAGGTGGGCCCCACCAGGCAGCCCTCCTAATCTCTGGTCCGTAGAAGCCTGTCTGGAGACAGTGTCTAGAAGGGACCCTAACATTAGCCAGCTGAAATATTTATCAGCTGCCCCTCTGAACCACAATTCCTCAAGAAATAGGGGCGACATTCAAAAAACCTTAGAGGAGTTGCGTTGTTTGTTGATGCTAGAGAGAGCTTATGAGACCGTGTGAATCATTTAACATTCAACGTAAAATAGATATATAGTTCAATGTGTTGCACCAAATTCAATACATTTTCCCTGCTGGACCATAGAGAGACGCTCATTCCCTCCCTGCCATATACTATTATAGCCTAGTGAATACTGAAATAGGAAATGTAACAGTTGATATGTAACATGTGAACCCATTCAGCGGGGTGAGCGGAGCTCATTAGGATGTTTAGAGTAGCCAAGAAAGCCTTCCTAAATTGCTTTCTTGTCGTCAGTTCTCCGGCGGGCCTACGCCCATCCTTTGGCAACAAGGGAAGACTTAATCAAGGCTGTACAATTTACCAGGCACTCTCTCAGTACAACGCTAATACTCCTTCACCATCACCCCTCCTCTCGAAACAGAACAAAAAGCAATGAAAACAACCCCACATTCATCTGCCCTGTCAACGAATGTCCATGTTTGGTTTCTTTTTCCACCCAGTACTGGCTATTTATTTTGCTTCCTCTCTCTGTTGGTGCGTCGGACTCCTGCTCTCCCGGCACGCCAGCGATGGCTGGAGCGCTCCAGTCAGCTCATTAATCTCCGCCCACTCGACGACAGTGCGTTCGAAGAAACGGAGCAACTAATTTATTGCAAGGACTTTACGACAATACAGGGTTTCCTGTAAATTAACCATTAATCTGGACCTCCATTACAAGGGCTAATAGCATGGATTGGGGTCGGGAGTGGAGGAGGAGGGGGTTATTTTGGTGGGTAAAAAAAAGAGACCATGGATGGCAGAAGCAGTGTTACCCTTGAAAGAGATATGCTTGATTTGTAGGCTAAAGATGTGTTAAGATATGTAAAAGGCAATTAAAAAGCTAAATAGTGAATGATCACAGCCTTTCAATGTAGTTTGAAGACAAACGTTGTAATATTGAGTGATTACTTGATTTTACAGGGTATCAATTCCTATGACATATCTGGAAAATACCTAATAACATATAGGTCAAATGTATGAGGTCAAATGTAGGAATGTTTATAAACTGCCTACTACCTTGTATGCTGATGTCTTATTGCCCAAACGTCAGGAAGGCCACAAAAGGAAACCAAATCAGTATTTTATATGCTCTCCCTTAGATCTCCTCATATTGTTGACCACTATCTATGAAACTAGTATTCAATAAATACAAATAATCACATGCCATTCTTTAGCACTTGTTTTGGATCTGATTGATGCAGTGAGTGAGTATGTAGCTGGGGGTCCATGGACCATGGCTGTGGCCAGGTGAGGGCCTGGTGTTAGCAAATCCCCCCCAAAAAACTTGATTGGACACCTAGAGGTGCACCACTACTGAATCTTGCCTTTAAAAGGGTTTCAACTCGTCAATCAAAATCTGGGCATGAGACTGTCTATGATTGCTAAAGATAATGAGTCTGGGAAGTGAACCCTTAGTTTGTGGACAGATTATTGGAAGCACTATTTGTCATAGCGCAGAAGAGATACATGTCCTTACTCCGATTATTAATATCAACAATTTCATTCTAATTAATATGTTAATTTTGTGATGTATAGATTTGAAACCATCTGCAATGGCCTGGATGTGGTATGTTGGGCCCCTGTCCTATCCTGGATAGGACAGTCACATGGGGCACCACTACTAAATGAATCTGTACACGCCAGACTGATGGTTTATTATAGCTTTTTCTATTTTCATGTTATTTAGAAAATTGTATTGTTGCATTCCACCACATGGAGGCACTATGATAGAAAACAAGGAAAGCAACAGAATGAAAAGGAAGGGAACCGTATTCAAATAGTGACCAGAGACAGGAGAGACACGTGGCCCGTTTCAACACGATCTCTCAGCTGAGGCTTGAGTGATCAAGCTCGGGTTTGATCACTCAAGCTTCGAGCTTAGCAGTGTCGCGATAAAGGAGAAATGTGCAATTGAGACCGATTGGGACAGCTAAGCTGCTTCAATTTATTTCAAGTTGATTGATGTGACGACTGTTGCCATCTGAACCTTCAGACTTAGCCAATCACATTTGTTATATGTGGCCATACAGCAGCATGATGTGTAAATGTCTGATGACGTCACTAAAGATTCAGCCCCAGCAAGATTCAGCAGCCGTTTGAGCTTCTTGTCGAGCATCTTTAGCAATTCGACAATTGGAACAGAGTTACAATGGAGATCAGGAGGAAAATAACTGATGATTTTAAAGGAAGCGCGAGGCAACTCCCAATAGATGGACAATAGTAATGCTGCACCTGTACCTTAGCTGGAGTCCTGTAGACCGGGGCGCCATTTTAGTTGGATGATGGGTCCTCATGGGCTTCCAACGACAAAAGCTATTTTCTTGCTAAATTGCTAAAATCCGAGCCATGAAACAAAAAACTTTGGTCGAAAAGTGTAGCAAATGAAATGCTTGACAACATATGTCATTAGTTTTGGATTTAAATTACATGAAAGGGCCTCAAAACATTGAAGCCATGTTCAACGTTAACACCTTTCTTCACTCAACCTAATTATATCTACGAGAGAAAACATGTCAATACAAATTGACAGGGATGGGTAATGTAAAAACAAACCCAAGAATAATCAGTTTCTAACCATTTACATCTGAATTTCATTCTAGTTGATCCACAATGATTGTTGGATGTTTACTGTGAAAGAATACAACAGATTCTATCCCAGGGAGGAACAAGTAATTTAAAGTGCAAGTATCAAACAATGACTGATACCTTGGTGATGAGGGCATTCAATGTGGTTGTGACTGTGGTTCTAATCGGACAGCAGGAAGAGGATCCAAGGCCACCAGCCAGCTCAGGGAAGGTAGTGCTTGTCATAACAAAGCTATAGGATTTCCTAAACAAATTGGCTATTTGCCTCCTCCTCTTCATTCTAAGAAGCTTTGACGCACGGTGACAGAGTGGCACACGCGTGCAGGCAAACACACACACACAAACATGCACGCACGCAAGTACGCACACACGCACAGTAATCTAGTCCCTGTCTTTCGGTTGGTAAAGGCTGTTAAAGTTTAGTTCTTAAATCCTACTTTGAAAAGGAATTTGCAAAACAGGTAAACCATAAGGGAAATACGGTCATGAACTGTACCTCTATTATGTCAAGTCAAATATATGTATATATTTGTACAATAATGTTTTCAGCTAGAGTCTCAGACAACTAAACAGGCCCATGTTCAAATGGTAGATTGATTGACTCCCTCCTCAGAGAAAAACACCTTTGAGAAATGGAAACAGAGAGAGAAGAAAGCATAGGGGTGGAAATTCTTTCCTTTGGTTCATAAAAAGCTGCATATTCGTTCATAGCACTTGGTAATCCAATTGTGGTACCATGTTAAAAACAAGTTATATTTAACAAAATTTCTCTCATTTGAAAATATGTCAATGTCCCCTTTCAAGTGTAGGGCCACACCCTCAGCCCCCCCAAGTCTGGGAGCTCTATCTGCAGCACAGGCAAGATATCCATGGTAACGTGCGTTGTATTGCACGTAATTGAATGTGATTCTCCCCCGGGGACTTCAAAGGTAAAGAGCGCGACAGTTCAAGGGTCGAAGGTTAGGAACCCCCCGCCCCACAACACACACACCCATACACATACACATACATACACACACACATTCCCTCTTTTTCCTGTTTTGTCTCCGGCTCTCGGGGTCAAAAGGGACATGAGATTGCGGCCATGTGTCCTTGACTCTGGCAACACAAAGGCAGCACGTCTCTGTCTGCGCATCCCTCACATACACACACATACACACGCACACACATGTACACACACTAGCATTACTCCTTTTTGTTATCGCATGCAAAGCTTTACATCACAGAGAAACATTGTTTTGGATGTTTATGTCCTAGGAGTACTGGTACAGAACATAAATATATGTAGACATTTACTCTTTCTCTCTCTCTCTCTCTCTCTCTCTCTCTTTCTCTCTCTCTCACACATACACACACACACACACACACACACACACACACACACACACACACAAGAACACACACTATGTTCCACTTATCAACAGCCAGGAGAGAACATATTTGCCTTGATCCACACACACACACACACACACACACACACACACACACACACGCACACACACACACACACAGAGATACATATTTCTGTAATTTCTTTAACTTTGGCATACGGATATTTAGAAATACACAGAGAAAAAAACTGTATGTATGCCTTTGAAGCCATTATAGATTTCCACAAAATGTTTAAAGTAAAGACAAGATTTAAGTAAAATGGTCAACATTCGCAAAATTCTGTACATAATGTCCAACAGACATCAATAGATAATAAAAATAAACCAGATGCAGGGAGAAATAAAAACACATCCGTGGGTGAGCTGTGATTGGTGAAGGTAATGTACTAGCGAGTTGCCCCAGTGCTAAATTACACTGCAACGTGGTACCGCTCACAGCCCACATCTGGAATTGGCCCCAACAAGTGGATACAGTGCAGCTCTAATTTTGGTAACTTTGTTTCTAACCCTATAATACAGGCAGTATAGAGCCACAGGGCCGAGTGGGGGGAGGACGGGACGCCAGTGGCAACTCAAAGTAAAAGCTGTCATTTTCAAAGTAAAAGCTGTCATTTTCTACCAAGGCATATGGGGTTATTGACATTCTTTTTTTTTAAGTATGAGAGTATATAAAAAGAGACTTTTTGAATTATGCATAGTCTTTTAGAAGTCCGTTTATTTATCCTTTCAAATGTCATTGTATTCTAAGTTATTGTACCTTTTAATTAAACTAATTTAATTACTGAAAATAGTAATTTATTCAGTAACATCATAACAGCTCCCATACCTAACTTGAAGAAGATCTCAGACTAGCAAACATCAGTTTTTGGTTGCCAAAATATAATAACTAACCAATGAGTCACTGGATTATGGTTGCTGTTTGGCATTACATTGGCTCCACATGAGCATTAGGCAATACTCCAACCCTTCCCCCCCAAACAAAGTCATTATAAAATGGCCTGTCTTTTGCAATTCAGTGTGTTTATTAATGTGTCGAACTGAATTCTTTAGGGAGAGATCATGCCTTTTCCCCCCTAATTGTTAAAACACGATGGCATGCCTCAGTATTACTTTGTTTCAGTTTCATATGACCTACAGCTATAACTTGATGGCTAGCAGAATACAACTGCCAAATAAATATAAAACTGCGGCACCATCGCTGATAGATCATAGGCACTTTGTTTGGTTGCTTATGATAATGAAGCTATGATCTAAAACAGCAAGCACCTATGGAATGTCTTAGTTGTTGGTGCTTGAATAATTTAATCTAATTGTAATCACAAGGAGATGAGGAAAGAGAAGGGGGAGATTCTTTCAGAACATTTTGACTGTCAAACTGATAGCACGCTACAAAAGAGACAGCGTTGCAGCGTTGGCTGCCCTTAAACCTATTAAGCATCGCAATTTGGCAGGCAAATGGGACCGAAAAGACAACTGGAAAGGATCATGCTTTTAATGGCAGCATTACCAGTGTAAACCCTGGCTATCCATGAGGTCCCTCCAGTGGCCACTGGAGGGACATTACTTTTAAGTAACTTTTAAGGTAACATTTACTCATGGACTAGACTTTAAGGTGTAGTTGATTTATTGTTTTTCATACAAGAATATCTGTCCCCAAGGCACAGAATGAAAAGGTTAAGGAATAGGGGAAAATCACTCAAAGAAAAGTAAACTGAAGTGAAAGGAAAGAATTTGATTGGAATAACCCAAAAGTACAGACCTTAAAGTAAGAGATGTATACACTACTCCATTGCCAAGATTATCTGTTGCACCATATTCATATATAAAGGGGAATTAACCATTACTGGAGAATAAAAAAACGGTGTAGTAAAAAAAAAAAAAGTTCTCAAATATGAAATAGAACATCAACAAATACAGAGGTCATTAGCCAGAAGCCTGAAAGAACGACAGAAAACCACTCATGACAAACGGAAGCAACATGAAAAATATCTCCGTACACGCACTCATCCATGCAAGAGAGTTCACAAAAATTGCTGTCCGTATGCAAAAAGATACAAATGCTGAAATGATTCAGCGAAGTGTTCAGACGCAAAGCAAGAGCAGTGGAGTGTAACACCAAGAGCCTGTTAGTTAGAGGTATGTTTGCAGTGCACCATAACATTTACTAGATGGAGCAGATTTTAGATTGTACATTTGACCAAGAAAAACAATGACTGATTCAAGGAGAAAGCAGAAATAGAGATTTCTTTTTAATACAATAGTTACATTATTTCATTTAATTTGTACTGTTAAATTACATATCAAAATGTCCACCTGAATAACTTATGGGTTCCTAGCTGTCTGTACATTAGATTCTGTATATATAAAAACAGCCAAATACTGCTCAGTCTGCTCTAAAAGCAGGGAGTGGGGGTCAGAATCTTTTCATCTGCCTGCGCTCCTGCCGTCTCTGCTTCTTCTCGTTGACTTCCTCCGGGGCCGAGGGAGCGTCGGCCGAGAACCAGGGGCCCAGAATGTTAACCCACAGTAGGTGTAGCGCCCGGGCAGGGGCCTGCAATAAACCAACCGTCAGACACACATGCAATTAGGTGTGCACAGACAAAAGAGAAGGATAACACAAATGGAATCAGACCGATCAGTCATTATATATATATATAATGTTATGTGTGAAAAATGCTGAAAAATGGCCTTACCAGCAGCCACAGATACCAGAAGTAGGACGAGATGGTGCTAAGAACTTGTACAATGGCCGTGAGGAGAATGACATCCTTCAAGTGCCTGAAACAAAACAAACAACTAAACAACAAATAACAAAACGAGTGAACTGAAAGTAAACTTGATGAGTAGAGGTGTTAACATCTCTCTCCTCACGACAACACACCACAGCTAACTCAAACATCTGGGAAAGTAGGGCAGGGAGCACTCACTCAGCCATGCCCTGTTCCATATTTAAATCTATTCCTCCGTCCACCAGACTTCCATCCTCCCCAAACACTGGCTTGGCCATGGCCGACATGGATCGGTAGCTCCCGATATACACGGCCAGCGCAAACGCCAGCAGCATCTAGAGGGAACAAGCGCCCAATGTAGTTGGGAGAACGTATGGTTAATTTTGTAAAATGTAAAGAAAATAACTACATTAAAATTCATGGGCACTAGGCGGCAGAAAACCGAGGTCATGATATTGACTTCTGGGTTGCACTCACCCATGTCCAAAATGTGGATGAGCTGTAGAAAACCACAATGTTTATAGCAGTATAGATTGCCTGGAAGAGAGAGCGAGTGTGAGAGAGAATAAAGAGCAGTGTATTTGATGATTTTTTGGTAACAGATCAAATATGCCCATATAAACATAACACATAAAGATAACCAAAGATCAGTTAATTATAGAAATCTGTCATTTATGTTGTATTTAACTGGGCCAAGGAATGTAGGCCTACTCTCTGAATATAATCACTGACAAACTAGATTTCTTAATACAATTAAGATATTATCATCTGAACAAAACACAATGTGAGATGCTTACATTTGCTCCGAGAATTACTCTTGTATAAAACTTGAGAGTTGACTCGTTCTCCTCATAGATCTGCTTTTTGCCTTTCGTGCCAACTTTACCTTTGGGCTGAACAATAAAAAGCATTATTAAATATTGATGACTGATCTTTCGAGATACAGCCAATCCAATCTCGAGTGCATGCAGAACCAATTGCTTGTCTTATCCCCAAATCAAGTGGGCTAAATACTGTAGCATCAGCAGCTATACCGTATCTAGCAGATACAGAACAGTCGAATTCGGGATTCTATGCACACATGCATTTTTGTTGTTGTTACAAGAATATACGTTTTTACTAGGGCAATTTCAATGTAAATCCAATACACAAAGCACAAGAATAACAAAGCATTCAAACCATCTTTACGTGAAGACATTTCCTCACGATTCCTTTCAGAACAATGACGTTTCTTCTGGATGTGGGTCATTTAATAAGTAACGTTACATAAAAATACTAAAAGACAGGATCAACAGCTAGTGAAACAGTTCCATCGCTCAGTGAGAAAAAAAATGTCAGCAACATTTCATTCATCAGTCAATCACACACATGCATTGTGGGCACTATCAATGTCAAGTTATAAGTAAAAAATATGGACTATTAATCACATCAAGTGTTGACTAGTGACTGTTGAGATTACTTACTGCCATTTGGTCTACGCCTGAGTGCTATCGCTTGCTTCAAGACAGCACTTTTTTAACATCGACCTATCTCGGATCAACCGTTTCTACCGACAGTTTCATTTAGAATAAATAAAAAAAGTTTATGTGTTGTAATTTCTAGTAACACATCAGCATTAGCGTTTCTATGCACTACATCCGGCGCAGGTATACTCGTCAGCAGCACAAGCATCTTCTTTCCGGTCTCCTCGTCATCCTCGTCATAGTTCATTCTATACAAGGCTGCGACAAGGTACAATATGAACATATAAATACAATATAACGAATGTTACAAGATTTAAAAAAGAACATGATTCACTCAGCAATTTTTATTGAATAGATACATACAACAGATAAACATTCATGGGCAGTGGCACATAGGCATATAGGCCTACAAACTCCTACGAAAACCTGCAGAATTTTAATTAGCATGTGTGTGTGTGTGTGTGTGTGTGCGCGCGCGCGCGCATGCATGCATGCCTGCCTGCCTGCGGTCGTGCTCACCGTATTTTAAGGCAAAATGTTTGGTGGAAACGTGCACTTTTCAAATGACAAGCGTGCAGGCTGCAGTCTTACAGTGATATCTAGTGGCTGGAAGTAGAGAAGCAATTTCATCAGCCAATGAACGTGCCCATGACTGAGTTCAATGGTGAATGAGTTCAGTGAATGTCTGGCCATTAGATATTTAAGTGTGTTTTGTTCTTTTAATCCCATCCCCTAAACGCCACCCTCTACCTCTTTTCTTCTCCCCTGCCTCCCCTCTTTTGTTTTATCTTTAAATCAAACTTGGTTAAGCCAAAGCAACAGTAGAGTAGTTCTTGGTGAATCCACCCCTCCCATTTTCAATTTTATGAATGAGGTCTGAGTAAATAATAAAGGAGGTGGAGCAGCTAACATCCCTGTTCAATAATGATTACCACAGGCACAATTTGGAATGTTTGCATCCCTTAAACACCTCCCTCTTGAGTTTTAATATTAACCATTACAACCATTACAACCCCCCCCCCCCCCCCCCCCCAAAATGCTGCTGTAGTGATTTTTTTTTTTTGTCTTTAGATTCTTACAGCTTACAAAACGCAATCTAGTTTCAAGGTAATTACAGACAACCCTTGAAAAAACAACCTTGATACATCAATAAGACCATTGAAAATTTTTTGCCTAAAGTTTAACATTCTCCAGTTGCTCCATTTCGGTCTAAATATTGGCTAGTGAAATGCTACTTTTGTATTGCTGGATTTCATTTGTATGTTCTTAATATGTTAAAACATTCATACAAAAGTGTATAGCTTCCACCCTTCTTTTGTATGTCATCATAACGTCATCTTCTCGTTATAACGAGATCATGTCGATATATAATATAATATAATATATATATATTATATATCATCGGTCCATCTTTCATTAACCGTCCTCTTAGGTCCAAAAATGATTGGTGTCTGGCACTGTGTGGGCATAGGAATTTGCTATGTGGATACTGGAATGAGCTACCTAGCTCTTCTAGCACCATATGATCTACAGAATAGCTCAGTATTATCTGCGGAATTCCTCTGTGTCTTCAATAACATTAAAATACTCAACTCTTCAAGAACATCTTATAAACTGACTTGTGCCCTTTGTTGTTCTTAGCTCTTATGTTGAATGTCGACATGTACCACAATCTCTGTATTTCTCTATTGAGAAAAATAATTTCCCTTCAGTGACTTTTGTCATTTACATTTTGGAAATCAATAGATTTTACAGTAGTCTTGTAATTGTAAACAGTTTCCATTTGTACTTTCCTTTATACATTCAAGAGGGGAGATGCATATTGGAGTGTAAACTTAAGAGTAAAATAGTGTTTTTCATTCATTTCTATCTCAATTACTACATAATACACTTTAATACAATTGAAGACAGCTGTACAAGACAAAATGGGAGCAATAGCACCCTTATATACAGTTAAATGTGTTCATACAGAGTACATCTTAAACAAATTAATTTAGTTTCAGCACAGACTAAACATTAAAATAAAAGATCACATCTCAAGTTTCAATAGGAAATTATGCCTATTTGACAGAAAATATATAAATGTTAAAATATATAATTCTGCTCTCAATATTTTACAATTAATGACGGGTTATCTATAGACCCATTTATTGAAAGAAGAAATTAATACCATTGACATGAAAAAAAACCCTTAATGCAGCAATGGATGAAAAATGCTTCTATAAGTCTTCTAAGGATATTTTCAGCAATACTATACACTCCATGCAATTCTCATCACACTGTAGCATATTAAATACCATTTATGAAAATATCCATTCTGTTAGTGTCTACATGAAGAACTGTCCCAGTAAGTTGGCTATGCCAAGCAGGATCAGAAGACTATGAAAAATGGCTGAGGGCCATTTAAGCTCCCCCTGCCTCTTAAGCGATATCATGTGCACTAAAGCAGGCAAGACAAAGACCAAGGCTAGGCCACACGTTGCACCAGAGTACCTGCACGAGGAAAAAGAGAAAAACAATTAGAGGCAGCCGATAGACCCTTTTCACAGAGGTGTCATCGCAGGACACACATTGGTGTCACTCATGACACTAATCATGGGTCTGCAACTTTTATGTATCAGGGTGCAGGTAATAGAAGATAACCACTGGTCATGGACCACTGCTGGTGCTTTGAAACACATACCGGTAAATGAACCCCTGCCTGCCTACCCAATGTTAACGTTGGGGGCTACACCAGTGTTTGCCCTGCTATGACAGCTGTGATCTGTGAAAAGGGCCATGGTCATGGTGTGCTTTCTTCACTGGTTTAGTCTACTTCCTGTGCCTGGTACGTAAAAGCAGCAGACCCATAATTAGTGTTATGAGCAACACCTATGTTTTTCCTAGGATAAAACCTCAGTGAAAAGGGTCTGTTACTACGTAATGCAAACTGCATAGTGTCAGTGAAAAAGAGAAATAGAAAAGCAACCTTATGATGGATCCAATGTCAGGATAAAACCTGGCCATGAGGACACCCGCAGCAACAATTAAGATATTCAACGTGATGACGTGAAAGAAACTTAGGAGACAAAAACAACAAAGGTATCACAATAAAAATCTGACCAGATAAAAGTCCATACTGTGATTTCAAAGAGTTTAATTTTATGGGGATTTAATATAATAAAAAAAAATAACTTGGGTCATGCAGTTACCTGGGGTAGGAGTTGTCAAAGAGATATCCCATTATCTGGACACGGGCCAGATAGCCAAGCAACGGATAAACTGAGGTCATCTGGAATAACAGGCATGCTCGAGCAATAAACACCAAGACGTCACTACTAGGGAAGTTGTCCAGGAAGTTCTACAAGAAGTAAAAACAGAAAAATAAAATAGGTTATTACACATCCCACAACTATATGTTAAGGAAAGGTCAAATAAAAAACGTATCCTACTGATCAAATGTAATAAATTAAAATGTACTGAAAACGTTTCGCCCACAGTTATGAGGGCAAAATAACCTTGTTAATGAGAGAGGTCAGAGTGGCAGGATGGTTCGAGCTGACAAGAAGGTGACGGTATGTAGCCCTACAGGGCTGCGGCACTTTAGATGCCTCACTTTGCTTTGGGGTCACTGCCTGATAAGTGATTTATCCCACCTAACACTCCACACTACACCCTTTTGCTGTATTTAACACATTTAAATCACACAGATTCATAAGCACTCGACTATTGAATAAAAAATAATAATGGCACATTATGGGCACATTATTTCCCACAGCGGTTAAATTGTAATATGCATGTTTATTATATTTTTTATGAAGAGGCCATATGGAATACAGTGCAGGTGCTACTACGCAAGTGGAGGAAGACAATTTGAAAGAGAAGGGTAGAATTCTTACTGGTTCAATGCAGTCTTTGGAGAATGGAGGGGAGGGAAAAGCTGCAAAGATCAACACTCCCACATAAAGATAGGTCAGTCCAACTAAAAGATAGGCCACAGACAGATCCCGGATCTGCAAGCACATTAAAAAGTACATTTTAATAGGGTTTTAATACCCTAAGTTAATAGGGTTAAAGTTTATAAAGTAAGTTATTTCAAGTGCTTCCCTCTCGTTAACATATTATTATCCAATCAGAATACCAGAACTCCGGTCCCATTTTTTTCAGATGATTTGACGCCGATGCCCAGGGTGAGCTTCTCGGATACCATCTAATACCGATATAATTGCTGTTATACAAAAGCAAAAAGTAGCATAAAGTTGGCGTGGGCCATAACCATGGGGATAATAACTAATGACACCCCAATTTCATAGTGTTCGAATTTGAGCTGACACAGGGAGTTCACCTAACCTTCAGTGTATTCCAGAAAATGAAAATCACTTGTCTATTCAATAGCCCATTGAAGAGCAAGGTTGCACACAGAAAAAAATGTAAAGGCCAATGTTATCATTTTCTGGATTCTGGAGAAAATCAGTGCCCGAATAAATGTGTTTAATTAGAGAGAACATACATTTTCTTAGACAATAATTTTTCAACAAGGAATACAGGGGGACCTCTGTATAAAGAAAATAACTCACATTGTTTTCTTGATGCCTATTGTTCTTCATGAGGGTAATGATACAATTGTGGATGAAAAAGGCCAACGTAAGAACACCAGTCAGCTGAGGGAACAGCGTCCTGAACTCTTGGAAATTGTAAATAAAAATAATTAGTGTTATATTTAATGATGTGATGTAATCAAATGCATATAACAATGTATTTAAGACAAATAAATTTGTTTTATGTTATTAAGTATGACCACTGCATTTAAAAGGGATATGCCGAGATCTCTGTACATTGGCGTTTGACTGACTTAATGAATTTGGAAACAGCAATTTACACATTTCTCAGCGTGGTCATCACTTAATAACATAAACCAAAAGTGGACCGTGGCATTTTATGTCGGGGGCTGGATTTTGAGTAAAATATGCAAAATGTGGGAAATATTGTCGGTCTAATATTTACGTTTTAGCTACCTCACAAAGAGATAATGTCAATTAACACAACTTTACCTGCAACAAAGAACTGATTTGAGTGAAACCAGTGGAATTCCAAGTGGAATCCCAGCTGAATGGCTTTAGTGTGACCAGAAAGATCAGGTACATTACTGATATAGTACCTAAACGAATGAGATGTTGCATCATGAATCAGATTTGCATTTCATTTTTTAAATACATAATCTTTCCTTCAAAATGTTAGACTTGTTATATCACATCCTTAAGGCCTCAACTGATAAACACATGTCAAATCTATATGCAACATTAAAGTGGTATTCTCAATGATCTCCGTTTCGTTATCTTTAGCGGCATGGTGAAAGACAGTGGAAGAGCAAGTATTTTGTGGTAGCTCCACCCTACACTCCACAGATACCCAGTTCGTAACATTCATTATACTGCAAATGCAAGGGCTTTCATCAGTGGGCTCAATCACAATTATGTTACCTCAGTGGGTGATAGATAGACTTTAATTTACTAAATTAAAATCTTTGGAGATCTTCGAGATTGTCACTTTAATATAAAAGACAAACTACATCTATTAACCTATTTGTTCTTTCTTTACATGTGTTCATCAGTATATATATATGTGTCAAAAATGTATTTATACTACAGCATTGTTTGAATTCTTTGTTGTATGTCGTACATTAATTTCTCATAATGCGAAAGAAAGGTGTGACTTATAACATACACACACACGGTTATTTTCATGCATTTTGCACGACACACATGGAGAAATAAGGGATCAATAACTTACCCAAAAAGGTGAACCTTGCAAAGAAGGAGGCTGAGCGAAAGTTGAGCAGAGGCAGCAGCAAGATTATGAGGTAAAAGGGGATTGTGTTGGTCTTGCTCCACCAAAAATGAAAAAGGGCATCTGAGGTATCATTGCTAGAAGTGATGTGAATATCCATGGTGCTGTTGTGGATTTGGTATGGACAGATCACTGTTGACAAATAGGGTAAAATAAATACATAATTTTACCTTTTTTATAGAACATCTATAAAGTCTCATAATTGAAAAGGTTTTCTTAATGAAAGTAAAATTTCAAGTAAGTACAACAGTCAGTTGTATATCAGTATATGAGACTTATTATTTGTGATTTGGAGTTGAACTATGTCCGTTTGGGGCTCCATTGTTATTGTTTCTATTATGTCAATCAGAGGAACAGATCTTTTTACAAGCATGTTCTGTAGCACGACCCTAGGCTAGGCACTCGGGACCATTCTTCACACTGCCAGCAGTATTCTCTGAAAGCCCTTTGGATACCCGGCGAGTAGCTTCTTGCCACTAATCTCTGTAGGGTCTTCTCGTTTGCAAGGTGACCCCCATCAGATGGGTGTGGGCCAAATTGAATACCTTGGGAACATAGTTTCTGGGAATCAGCAGCTGGTTAACACATTCCCCTTCTGTAACTCAATACAATACATGGCAGCAATTAGGAAGGTATCTCCCTTCAGAAACCACACCCAGGCTTCTCCTCTGGGCGTCACATCACAATGCGCACAGAATCACATGAGCTATGAGACCGATTAATCATAGATAAATTATTTCTGTGATACACTTGGTCCTCTACAGTTCATGAGTTCATGTTCCCTTTGACGTTAAATATTACAAAAAATATATATATAAAAAAAAGAAATATATCCTTTCTGTTAGTAAAAGAGGTTTCCAATTCATTGATCTCAAGAAATTGCCGCTCTCAAAATTACAATTCTTCATCCACCTCTGTATTTAAGTTTGAAAGGACATTATAGAAAACACTGGGAAGTCTTTGAGGTACAATATGGTTGTACATGGCAAATATACAGACAATTTTTTTTTTTTACCTGGAAATGTAACAAACACTTTCCTCACCCCGAACTGACATTGTCTCCAGCCTTTGCAAGTACTCTCTGTTATGTTCTATTTTTGTATTGAAATATGCCAGACAGATCACCCCACCAAATACCCACACAAAAACATTTTTTTTCCTGCATTGTTGAAATAGGTGACCAAAGATTTGACTGACCAAATGTATAAATATACCAGTTAACAGGTTTAAAACTGTAGTGTAGCTATACCTTACATCTATAAAATACAAATTAGCTCAAAAAGGTTGTCGAGCCGCCACAAAAGGTCTATTACAAAAGCTGTGCTCATCACTGGGTATTTTCTTGCAATGTAATGTTGAATTAATTGGGAGTGAAAGATTACGCTGTCCGGTAACAAAACGTAACATAATGTAAACTGGATAATGCAACAACAATTGTTTGCCTGTAGTTCCATTTTTGTATTGTGATTACAGAGTTGAATTTAGATCTCTTTCTTGGATATACGTGTAGCAACACCCCTACTCATACACTTATTGGGGTTCAAACTGGATACCCTAGGAGTGGAAGTTAAATGTTCTAAGCCTTTACTTTTATGGTATATGAAAGATGACTTCTTACCTGAGTTATTGGTTCCGAAGTTAGGATCAGATATGTTATGATCATAGTCTGAAAGTCAATCGTCAACAAAAAGAAAAATATCAAGAGCTTTGTTGCAGCCCACATTATTTACGGTATCATTACAAATATGCATCATGGCATGAACATACTGTATACAAATTTGCCAGTGTTGTAGAGGAAGTTGGACATAAGGACCCAGTAGACCACCATTGCTCCTATCAGTGACACCAATGAGAAAACCAGGCTGGACAGCTGGCCACATTTGCCAAAGTAATACTTGCACACGTCAGGGAATTCCCAATCAGATGTGTCTACGTAGGCTAGGAAAATCGACAAAAATAGAAAGAGAAGTTTTGTTTCTGTATATCCCTCAAAGGACACAATTTAAATTTCAAATTGAATGCAGCATTCATTAATTATCATTGAATATGTGCAGGAATTAAATCCTGCTGGTTTCAACCCATGTTGTTATCTTCCCCTTAAAGCCCCATGGAAAATGTTTAGCTTCGTATAATCACGTGAAAGTTATTAATAAGAAGTTACAACTGCTTGATAAAAAATAATATATATATATATATATATATATATATATATATATATATATATATATATATATATATATATATATATATATATATATATATATATATATATATATATATATATATATATCACAACTTAACTTAACTTACGTATTGACTTGGATGATTTCAGGACTCTGTAACAACAGTAGAGTGTCAGAAGCCCCATAGCGCTCAGAAGAAGAACTCCTAGAGTGAAGCCAGCCTGAAAAATATTTTAATTATTTAATTATTTATATTTTGGCTGCAGGATAAACAATGTTAGATATATTAAAACAGCCAAAAACAAAACATATTTTAGAGGAAAACGAGTGTTTCAAATTTGTCAACATTATGGAAATTACCTGTTTTATACCCCAAGGTATACTCAGTATAGACGTGCCCATCATTGTATTCCATATTGCAAATCTTTGAAGAAAAACATCAAGCACCATTAATAATTAAACTATAAGGTCAATGAGTTGAAATTACTCCCTTTCCATGATTACTTACATTGTGACAATACTTGGGTTTTTAAAGGCGCCGTCACCCCCTTTCACTTTGAATGCGGTCCCTAAAGGGCTGTAAATGTATATCTCTTCTGGTTGAGGTATTACATGGTCAGGGGGACTCTAATAGAAAGACCAAGGAAAAGAACGCCAACGGACAGTTTTATTTGAATTAGATTAAAATCAGATTTCACATCCACTTATCAATGAAAAAGGAAAGAAAGTTGATAGTCCTGTGTGGGCATGGAGCTACCAGATAGAACAACTGCTCACTTCAAGGAACCCACATTTAACATGTTCAAGTTCAAGCAAAAACTATGCTGTACCAAAATGCTATACAGATGTGTCCAATACAGACATGTTCGATCAGATGCAAAAGGGAGGAACCATGAATTAATTGGAATTATTAATCTTAAAACAGGTAAGCTCACAAGATAAGCTTAACTGATATCATACCCATCGTACCAGCTTCAATAGTATCATATAGGTTGTTTTAATAGAAAAATACTCAAAATAAAATGACTGAGTTTGTCCCATTGAAAAATGTGTGGTTTACAGAAACCATCTAGTGCGAATTTTGTACTACACAACAGCAGTTTGTATAGAATTAGGTGTGGAAATGTATGAATGCAGGTTAAGTGTTTAGTTTCCATTCTTGCAAACAAAACATAATAAACGGACACACACACACAAAAATATGAAGTATGTAATGCTATATAAATTGCATGAGTAAGCAGGGAAGGAAGGTGTTTGATTGTGTGATTTGAATACCAGTAGTCTGTCTGACGATCCTGTCAGTCTACTGTAGTAGTGCAATCTGCTGTTTAGAATGGAAGCTTCAGATGAAACCCTCTCCTGAGGGTCATCTTTTACTATGTTCTTGGGCTCAACATGAAAAGGTCTGGAGAAAGAACAAAGAAAACACATTTTAAGATTATTATTTATACAATTCATAATTTGTTATGTGAGCGAGAGAAGCATATACATATTTATTAGTGACCTCTATAGACCTATGCTGCCCCCCAACTGCCAGCATGAACAATTTCATTGATATAAATAGACCTATAGGAATTATTTTAGCAGGTATATATTCAAGTTTATAAACCCAAATGTTAGAAAATGTGACTTTAGTAAAACCAAATTTATAGTCACATGCATTAAATGCACGAGGCAGCATGAACCAAACATGACGTTATCACGGCCCATGCGCACAATTCACATGGAGATTTAGCGGGTTGTAATTGCAAAATCTAAATCTATCTATATATCTACACAGATATATATCTACACATACACACACACACACACACATATATACATATATATATCACCCACCGCTGCTGGGTTATGGAAAACACGTCACTATCTGCACTGCTTGTGATTTGAATGCATGCCAGGAAAGTCGTTTTGTAACATTGATAATACTGCAAATCCAGGGGCTTTCATCAGTGTGCCATAGGCTGAATCACCATTGGGTTACCTCATTTGGCGATAGATGGTGACGAAACGTATCATTTATTTAAAAGAAAAGTGTGGCGAGATTAAACCTACTAAAACAACAAAGACGTAATAATAATAATAATAATAGTAATAATACATTGATATTATGTATTTTCATGGGATTATACACTTTTTAAAACATACTTATGAATATTTAATTTCTGCCAAGTCCGTTATGTCAGTTGCCACTAAATTCTACACATTCCACCTCTAACGCACCCCATTCCTCTCAATCTATTAAAAAAAAACATTTGTGGAACCACTGGATGAGAATGACATAATAAGAATAAGCGATGTTGAGTAGGCGTCTGACAGCTCTGACAAACATATGCTTTTGGATGTTTCTGTATTGTTGAGCTTCTCTTATTTATCATCAAACCCGTTTAGTAGCATCAATTAACAAGACTTGCTGCACAGCGGAAAAACGTAATTGGAAGAACCTGGGTTATAAATTCATACATTTTGTGCTACCGCCACCACCTCTTTATTATGACAAGAATATGAAGTGGTGCATGATGTAAACCTGCCTTTTAGCTTTGAAGTCCAAAAAGTCTGTGGAGTCCCTCCGGTCAGAACTCTCAGATGTTTGTTCTGAGCTTATAAGTGGTTTCAAGTCGTCGTCCATGATGCTTGGTTAGTGTCTTGAAATCATTACTCGACTGAGGCTTTGATGGGATAGGTCTGAGCAAATAAAACAATAAAGAAAATATCTTTGGAGGCTTAAAGGTCAGTTCACACATCAAACATGTCAAAACTTTGTGTTTTTTGTGTAATTCATATTATTGCTACTGGAGTCATTGTGTTTTATAAGTTCACAATGTGTGAACCTGTGTTCCTGTAGAAGCAGTAAAGTAGCTGCCTCTACAGGAACAAGCATGAGCAAGTGTCCTTTTTTATGTGACGTGTTTCTGCTGGTAATACAGCAACTTGAATAAAGCAGCTTGATGGCAAGCTACCCAAACCTTGGACCCTGGTTTCCAACACAACCTATAGTTGAGCTAAAGAGTAAATATTTTGTTGTGAATGAACTCAAAAATAAATGTCGTTTAAAGGGCCCATTTTTATCTGTTGCTGGCTAACTATACTGCATTGTAGCCGATATGTACTTCCTTAAAAATGTTTTGCAAAAGCAAATCCGACCAGCATGAGACGTAGGCCTAACATGCTCTTATAAGATAGGTTCGCTATTTTGGGCCCAAGTGCCTATCCACAGATTATCTAGCATGATTCTAGAGGGTGGAATGCATGTTTGTTCAGTATTGATTTTGTTGGCTTTTCCTGTAGCAATTCAGGGTGTCTTGATACTAGGGATGTGCACAATTCCCTTTTCTGAAGGTCAAATAAAGGTGGGTGGTTTCAGCGAATAATCGACTATAAAGATTTGTCAATGATGATGATAAAATGAACACCTTGCTGGTGCCAAATGTGGTAGAAAGGGGCGATGCAGAACCCATATACTGAACCAATTCACTAAATAAAGATGTCTACACTAGACAATCTGTGGACACGTGGATACGTAAAATTGTGAATTTATCCTTTAAGGAAAGAAGTAGCCAAATCTTCATTATGTCCTGATTGTAACTATCTCAAAGGGTTTGAGTGTGACGGCTTATTATTCATTTAAGTCAAATAGGCCATATTTGTGAAATATTGCTTTATGGCCATACTGTCTTCCCTATTCATATGTGTGCATTAACAATTTCGTGTGCAATACATACTCGTCAGCCATTATTTTCATCAAATGTATATAGCATAGTTCTCAACATTATTGAGTTACTTCCATGCATAGTCATTTCAGTTTGTACAGTCATTTCTATCTTGAGCAGAGCAATTGTGACCGAAAAAGTATAGGTAGCCTAATCAAAAATATTGCCATTAATTAGTGAGTTTATCTGGTATGGCCCTTCAAGTAAAATATATAGTCCCCAAGATACAAAGGCCTATTCATTATTCTCTACTTGTGTAAAGTGCAGCCTGTTGTCCTGTTTATTCTGTGCTGGCATTGTTACTTTTTATTGCAAACGTTTGAAGTCTGTAAGCGTTGCGTAAGTGTTATAAGCAGTGAAAATCAAAATACAATGGCAACATGCATATTTAGACATCACAAAGATAGGCTATTTGCCTCCTATTTAAACTCGGATGCGAATCTATACACAAATCGGGGGTGTAGTAAAGGCTGGACTAAAATCTCCCGACGTATTTATGAAAGATTAGTCTTTAACGTTACACGTTATGTCGCAAGACTATTATACATTTATATTAGATGACCGATCAACTCGATAGGTTAACCTAAATCGTGGTGTTGTTTGGGTTACTCACCTTTCAATGTCACGTTTCTCAAACTACAGATACCTAACGTAACCCAATAACAATACTTCCATAAGTTTGGGAGTATGGTTAACAACGTTTTCTATAGATCATAAACAGTACTGAGAGAAGTCTTAGAAGCCCAATTGATTTCCGCTGTCTCACTCACGTGACTGATTTTGTTGACAGCAATGAGAACTGGTCCTTGGAACACTGGAACGTAGACCTGGAAGTGGGTGGTACCAAAAAACTGGGCGGTGCAAAATAAATGGGCGGTACAACAGCTTCTCTGTGATTTGTTCGTTAATATTGTCTGTCAGACGTTGGTGACTTACCGACCAATAGCCTCCATGCCCAGTTACTTCCGCCCGGTTCTACGCAAGGCCGAGAGAGGGTCATGAATTGTAGCATTATCACCGTCTACCACAACGCCACTTCCGATCTCTTACATCCGTCACGTTCCTTACTTCCTATGAGCTGTTTTATTTTTTCCATTTTAAAGACAACTTTGTATAGAGGTGTCCCTTGGGACCTGCCAGGTAATAATGTCAGAGGTTGTAAAAACCCCTCACCCGTGCTACAGCTCTTACTACGGTAACAACAATGACGTGTGACGTGTGCATTACTGGATTTCTGTTGAAGAACAATCCGTACCAGCCTCCTGCAGAAAGGACCTACAACATCAGGGTGCGCTCTACCACCACCACATCCACTTAAGAGTTACAACCTGTGTGCTTGTTGGGTATAGTGAACAGGAAGTGCAACACATGAGCTTGATGTGCTCCCAAGGGGGTCATTCTTCTGTTCCCAGGGCCCAATGTTCCCCAGATTTATGACACATAATGGCAGCATGAAAAATGGCCCTATGCTCCCCAGATCTACATATGTGCTCGTCCAGGGTCCTACCTTCCCCACCTCTATATGGCACATAATGGGATCCTGAAAAATATGTATTAGCTTTATATGACAATTGCTACTGGGCCACAGGACACGGGTAGGAAGATCAGCCAGAAGGGAGCTGCAGACGCGAGATGACATGAGCCTGGACCAAAAGCTGTGTGGCCTTCTGGGCGAGGAACAGACGTATCCTCCTGATGTTGTACAGCATGATCTGCAGGAGCGGGTGGTCGCAGCAAAGGACAGCCGGTCATCCAGTGTCAGACACAGGTTGGATTTGCACAACGCTCTTTCCGCAGGGAAAGGGTGGTTCTGTCAGCATACAATGAGTCAGACAACCAAGGCGCCAGAGGGGTCGGGCAAGCTTGACGATAGGTGAGAGGACAGAGAGAGTCCAGAGGTGAGGACAAAGAACAGAGAAAGAAGAGTGTCCGTGGCAGAGTTGGGAGGCATGAGTTACAAGGAGTCAGATGAAGGGAGAGCTGATATGACAGGACAGAGTAGCTATATTGCAAAATGTATTGTTTTGAAATTGACATTCAGAATACAAATCAGCGTTTTCAGATTGAAACCCACTAAGTCCATAATGTGAAGCATCTCATTCAACCAAGCGGAGACCTGGTAAGGAGCGGTGGGCTGCAGAAGACTGTCGGCCTGCTGCCTGTCCACCGTCACCCTGACCCAGGGTGCACTGGGTCTCCTGGAAGATGGTGGAGAACTTAACAGGAGGGAGGGTCTCGGCAGGGCTGACCTGGACAGCGCAACACCAGTAGACACCTAGTTTAGTCTGTGGTGGACACAAGTCAACCAGGAGTCTCTAGAGCTCGGGGCTCCTCCAACTGCTTTTATTAACACTAACACTATCACCTTCCAGTGAACCACAGCTACCTGGCTATAACTCAACAACAATACCCCTTACGTTTACTGTATGCGACAGTGCTTGTGCCCATGCAGACTGATGAAGAGCAGCGCCATGGAACCCAGCCAATTTAGTATCTGAATTCCATCACTGGTCATTTTTCACCCACACACACACGAGAAAGAGTTTGTCGAATACTAAGTAATTAGTGATAACATTTTATTTCCACAGGTAATCAAACTAATGGTAGTTGATGCGATAATAACTTTTAAGAATTTGAAACTCCATTCACCATAAAATGGAAAATGCACTCAAAACAGCATTAAAGCTCATAATAAAACACAAGAAAACTGTTAAATAGGGCAAGTCCAAATTAATTTCACATAAGTAATAATATACTGGTGAAAAAAGGAAACGAAAAGCTTCACTTGATTCATTTTAAATTACATGCGTATTAGATGGCTGTGATAAAATGTCTAAAACAATATTCAGCATTAATTACGGTCCTGGAGTATATACAGCCGTCATTGGGCTCACAAATGAGACAAGATACATGTGTGTGAATGAATACTGCGTAACTAGTGTGATTGAACTACAAAGGCCAAAGTCTAGAAGTCCATTAGTAGAGAAAAGTGCCAAAGTCACCCATGCCGTTGCGTTTGAACTGGTTGCCTTGAATCGAGACAAACATCTTCTGCTCCAGCAGCCCCATGTCTGTGTGTGTAGTGCCCGCGTCTTTGTTTCTGCTCAACTGGCGACACAGCTGCCACTTTCTAGTGGAGGTGGTGGTGGCCGGCTCGGGTGTCTCACCCTGAACATGGTGCTGCACGCCAGGACCGTTCACGGAGGCCACTGTAGGGGTGGCAGGGGCAGAGGCTGCTGGTGAGAGGTGGCCATCAGTGGAGGGGGATTCATGAACCACACCTGGTGGAGGATTTGCATGGGCTTTTGCTTCCTCTTGTGGCTGCTGCAATTTCTCATGGGCCACCTCAATCCCTTGGTCCTTTTCAACAAGGTCATCTAGAGTGAAAAGAAGTACAAAAGATAAACAAGTTTGCGACATCGATAGCAGAGTTTCTGAAATGGCTTGCTGTTAATATATTGGCCAATTACATATATAAAAATAGCAATATATTTGCAGGGGCAGTTCACCCATTGAGCCTACCATTGGGGTAGTGGGAAAAAGTTGTAAAGTAATGTAGAACCTGTGCAATATAATAGATCAGTATACATTTTTTGTTGCAATGAATTGACTCCTATGCACTTGAATACTAACAAAAATCCAAGTGTCCAATTACCCATTTTACTTGGAAATATGTCACACTACGGAAGTAAGATGTACTCTAAAAGTCATTACACTGATCAGTGTAATGTATTATGAGCAGAAAAATGGCGAATGTTACCCATGGCGGTCTCCAGTGGTCCACTGCCATTACTGTCTTGCAGCCGATTGGTAGGCTTGACTAGGATTATGCCATAGCCCTCATTATTATGGATTACATTGTTTTCCATGATGATACGGGGCATCACATCTAGTTCGTCAGCAAAGTCCTGAGAAAGGTAGTGAATCATGGACGAGTGAGCAGTTCTAGGTTCATGTATTCTGAAACCCCTGAATCCTTGATAGATCATATTTTAAATAATGTTATCTGATCTCAATAAAAGATTAAATTCCTACATTAATTTCCTATGTGATGGTGTCATCCATTGGACTGTAATTGCTTGTATTAATTGAGATGATTTGTGTGTTTTTACCTTAATGAGGACTCCTTCTTTGCAGTGATGGATTCCATTCCCAGTAAGGCTGCATACACTGCCAGGATAGATCTCTATGCCAGCCCCCTGAAACCAATCACAAAGAAATATCACCAATAATATAAACCAAGGGCAGGGTGATCCTGACAGAACATGATTTTAAAATCTGATTATAACAAATGATGGTTTAATCAGACAAAATTACATTATATTAACACAACATAAACAAAAATGTTTTTTTTATAACATTGATAATATTAAAAATAGTGTCACCTTGAGTACCATCAGGTGGAGACAGTACAGTCTTAAAAATTGTTCCGTATTGAGAACAAACTGAACTGGAAAGCAAACATGAATGCCCCACTGAGTGGAAAAGCTTAATAAAAACAGGATTAGGATCATTGGTCTAGACCTGATCCATTCGATTACATCATTAAAAAGAGGATGACAACTAAGTTGCGCACTGTGCTACATTGAGAAGGTTATCCTCTTTATAGTATTTTTTAAAGGCTGCAAGAGTTTGTTCCACCGCCCTGTTCGACTCAAAGGATGGGGGGGGGGGGGGGGGGGGGGGTACCTGCTGCTATCACTAGGCATGGAACCGATCACAAGACTGGGATCAAATTACAGATTTGGGTCACGGATCACATCGTTAGAAAAAACATTTGAATTAAATAAAAAATATAGCCAATATAGCTTTATTATGTAAAACAAACATCAATTTCAAAATCAATTTTCAAACCTTGGAGCCATAGAGGTCACACAAATTCATGATGAGATGGGCAGAAGTTCGTACAATCACACCCGTGGTTTCGCACTGCAGCACACAGTTCTCCATCTCCAGCTTCCCCTGACGCACACCTGGGAACGGGAGTGGAAGAAAAAGCAATAGTACCATATTATTTGTTTGTTATTTGTTTGTACCAGTATGTCTGTGTTTGAATGCCCAGAACAAAAACAAACATGACTCTACTACAGTAGTGATTCTAATTTGAATCTGATTAGACACCTTTGAGGCAACTTCTATGTGCATTTCATCCAGGATTAGTTGAATTACTTTTGAATTATTTCCAAAACATAATGCATATGCCTTACCAATGCTGAAATTGTAAGCGGAAGCGAAATTTGAATGGGTCTAGAAATGCAATCCCTTACCTTTATACAAACAAGCAATCAAAGAAATCCTTCTTTTCAATCACGTTAAGAATAACCTCACTGTTTCTCTCTAACTAAGAGTTGCTTTTAGCGGAAGCAACTAATCTGCCAACCTGTATTTTTTATTAAATAATTTAAATCCTTAATTCTGACAACTAAGGTATATGCTAATTTATTTTACACAGTTCTTAAAATATTCTTATTCTGTAATATTAAATAATAAAATGCAGAAATTATTCTCTGTATGATTTTTCCTTACCAAAAAGCAAGCAGCATTAATCAACGAACAAGCAACGATCAAAAACATTATACGTTATCCCATTCCAACTCACACAGTATGCCTTCGATTGCGTCGTGCTGGATGAATTTCACATTGGAAATTTTGATAGCAGCTCCAGTGGTTTCAACAAAAGTGTCACCCTTGTTGTTTTTCTCGATCACCACTTCATCAGGAAGGCCAAATCCTGGTCAAATTTGACAGACATTCCAATTAACACAACAAAGACGAAGTAAAAATGGATATACATTCAAATTCACACTACAAGAGGAGGTAATGAGATTGAAAAGGAATACATGCTGGGGGGTGGGGAAGGGGATTAATTGGATGTAAGCCAGTGGTTGATATCAAATCTTACTTCACACAACTACAAGGTTTTTCTTGCAAATACAATTAAAAAGTGTCTGCCTTGCTTGAATATCACCCTTACTCTTTAGTGCACATATATAAAATGCCTGAAGAACACAGCAGGCATTTTATGTATGCATCATTCTCATTGTGTGAAAACATAGTGTCCGGTTGGATGTCATTTATAATATACACTGAACAAGGCAAATCCACTTGTATATAGAATTTAATAATAAAATCCCGAAACTAGCACATGAATTTGCAGACCACTTATAAACACATGAACTGAATAATGCTAATTTTATTCTGTGTAACAATATTTTATGGTTGTGAAAAAAGTGAACCCTTCATGTTGCCTAGTAAGCTAGCGATATCTAAACCTTTTCTTTCACATCACTACACACTTCTGGGACATTTGTGTCACGTCACACGTGCTATCGGCCTAAAATCTTATTGAGCTTAGAAACCTTAAATTTAATGGATTGATATTTCCTATTTTACCTTCTATGGTTATGGAATCAGGCAGTAACAGGGAACTGGTTACAGAGTAATGTCCCGGGAGAACCAAAACAGCATCGCCACAGAAGCATGCATCTACTGCCAACATTGGGTCACTGTGGAACTGTACAGTCAGGGGACACATGGACACAATAAAACAGACAATGACAGAAATTAGAGTGATCTCAGTATTTTATATTAATAGTGCATTAAATGTGCTGATTTAAGAGCTATAATTTGACTGAAATCGGTCAGAAGATCCATAGTCATCCGTCAGCCATCGCTTTGGGAAATGTCCTGTAGGATTATCTGTCTCAAGTTGAATTTCCAACCAATCACGGCATCTCTCCACTCATTGGTTCATATCAATTATATAAATGGAAGAGAAACATAGGGAGGTAGGTAGGTAGGTAGGGAACCTTTTTGGGGTTGTTTATTATCAAAATCGTGCTATCTTCTGCGCTCTCTACAAATCTAAAACCTAAAATCGTGTTCTCTTCTGCACTCTCTACAAATCTAAAACCTTACCTACACCATCTTTGGAGGCTATCAATACTTTCAATGTTGTACTCTTCTCCATTCTAAGACATTACCCAGATTTAAATAAAGTACTCCTACCTGTATTTCTGTGTCGTCGGCAGAGCACAGGTGCAGCAACTTGTCATTCAGGAGGGACTGGAGCTGACTGGCTGTGGTGGATGCTGTGACAACATGGATGACCCTTCCCCCAGATGCCCTGGAACCCTTTGCCTGGACACAATGTTGGCGTGCATTCCCCTTGTACCCAAGCACATACCTGGAGGTTTCAGTTGTGAAAGATAGCATGTAAGGCATTTGGCTGGCTTGGGGTTGTAGGGTGTGAGATGACAGATATGATCAAGAGAAAAGCTATTTATACATTCACTCTGATATTCAAGATTGCATTAGGCAATCAAAGTACGGCATTATATTTATACCCAGTAACTGCACTTTCCATTATTCTTTTGTTTAATGGTGTTGAAGCCCAAGTTATCACATTGTGCAGGCAAAATTTGTGGTGAACACAATGCAAAATATAAAATATCGGTGGCTCCATTTAATATCCAATTATCCAAACAGCAAATATGCCTTCCTTACGGACGCAATAGGTTCCAAATAAGACCCAACCTAAAGTGACTTAACAAGGGCAGTAATATCAGGCACCATTCAAATTACGACCGGGAAAAATACACATATACCAGAGTCAAATCACACCTCACCTTAAAAGCGGGTTTTCAATGATGCGGAGCTTGCGCTTCAGTATCTCCAGCTGGTCATACAGCTTGACACCCTCTACCATCGACACATTGTCCAGTTCGGAGTCGGAGTCGCAAGTGAGATCGTTGCGGAGTGAGGAGAACTCCTGGAATAACTCTGAGCAGCGGGCCAGCAGGGAGTGGTACTCCGCTACCAGTCCTGCTGGAACACGGTCCTCCAGGACGTCATAGTAGCTATGGTTGGGGAAGAGAGGAACATTGTTAAGAGGAGGCGTTGCCTTTCAGATAGAAGCCTTGCAGTACACTCTGGTTGTCCTCCATGGATAATAAAGTGTGGCACACAAAACACTGCTGTCGTGGTCACAGGTAAGCTTCCAAGACATGGACAAGACCGATTTTTAAAGGGAACGGTGCTTTTAGGAGTGTTTCAACCCAAGTCACAGACTGTCGAGCCCATTCTCTGAACTCACCGCATGACTTCTACAGCTCACCCTGGTCTGCAGGCCGATGGTGAAGGTCTAGCAACCCTCTTTGATAATCACTTCAAGAGGCAACTCCTGACAGCTGAAACCTATTCCAGTTATTAAGTGCAGCTGTTAAAAGGGGGAACTGTCTAGCTCACTGCTCTACGCACCAGAATACAATAGTTCTCATCCAAGTGTCAGGTCCGGATGCAAGGTCAGGTTCTTTTTTTTCCCTTCGCTATCACATGAAATGCCTTGGAGATCAGATCAGTGACCACGGACTTAAACCATATCTTGACATTGTTTACATGCACTTTTGGTATTTGTGAATCTATTTAAAACCGTGATTCGATTTTGTCGTTTCACGTAAATGAATAATTCCTGCAATTTTCAGAGCTTCACTCACAGTCTAAGACGAGGCTCCACGCAGCGAACAAAGTAATCAAAATCATCATCTTCATCTTCATCGTCCCAGATTCTCCAAATATGCTGATAGAAAAATCTGTGGAAATGTTTTGATTATATGATTTGATTTGAAATATAAAGTTGAACTAAAATAATAATGGAAAACCAAATTCATGTGACATCCATCACCCAACTGTTTTTCATTCACACTAGAACTACAGTATACCTAAGGTGTTCAATGGCCAGGGCTGTCTGGTCCAAGTCCCCTGAATCTTCAAACACCAACTGGAGTTCCTGTAGAGGGACCTTGTGTTGTGTGGCTTCTAGCAGCACTCTCATGGACTCCTCATTCAGATCACATCCATGGGTCTCACACTGGATAGGTAGCACGAGGTTAACGCATGCCTTCAGCTCCTTGCAGTCTACAGCATGCACCTGTCATCACAGTAACAGCAATTAAGTGGCTTCATAGAAACTTTGCTAATAAGAAAACAAAAGCATTATATAAAAAGGCATTTATAGCATAGGCTAAAGACCATTAATTGGAATTCAACAACTAATTGCTTAATTGAAGAATTTAATTAAATGTTTAAGATGCCAACAGATTTTTTTTGTGTGTCTGACGAACAGCAAATAGACTGAAGTACACTAGAAATTACTAAATTGATTAATCTGTTCATAAAACTACTTAATTACCTAATTGATTACTCTGTAGAAAATATAATTCATGATGACTGACTAAATTATTATTAGCACTAGTTTAACATTTGTGTTGCTTATGAAATGAACACTTTTCATCCTCCAGTTCCACATATGAAACTCACCTCAACAAGAACATCAAAGACATCAGTGGACCATAGGGCCTGCCAGTCACATGGCTCTACAGCCTTTTCCAGATAGTCTGATATGAAGGTCCTGACCTCTGATGTCTTACAGTCACCTGGGGGCAAAGATCAGGGACACAAATTGAATTTTTGCAAAGACTTAAACATCTATAAAGAATAAGTGCAGAAAAAACATTGTAATGAACCATAGATTTTGCTGACTTTTGTACAGGCTAAATGAAATAACCCTACAATATGGGTAACATTTTCAAATTGTTTATGCATTACCAAGCATATAGTCCTGGTATGCCTTAAATCGCTCATAGTAGAGAAGCTGGTTTGTCTGGAATGTGTCAGGGAGAGCGACATCGCCGCGCCGAAGTCTTTCAGCTCTCAGTAACCGGGTCCCAGATTTGTCTGTGCTGCTCAAGTGGTCGGAATCACCATCATCATCTTCTTCATCGTGATCTTCCTGGCCATCATCTTTCTGAATTAGGGCTTCCAAAGAAAAACACTACAGCAATTATCGTCTGTTGTTAACGTCCGTCGTTAACAAAATTACACGGGTCTTTTTTAAACTTATTTCCAATGTCGAATCGGTTGTTTGCAAGTACCCAATGTACTCAAGCATGTGTCTTCACGAAAAACGCCCTGATACTTTGTTGCTACGCTGCGAAACAATAATTTGAAACCACTTCTTGTGTGGCATCGTCGGTTTTAACCAATACCTCAAGAGTTCGGCCATGTTCGGAGTGCTATGCTCAAACGATGGCCTTCAACAACCAATGATGTAATGGTTTCCAGTGTAGTTTCGGCCCCAGCCATCCGTGGTGGTCACAGAGTGTGACCCCATAGCAATGTGGTGTCATACATGATCATACGGAGCGCAGGAGGCTCATACGTGGCTAAGCAGGGGGACATCAGCGGAGTCAAGTCTGTAGTGCTGCAGTAGCGTATAAATACAGTCTCGTCGCGTTTGTTATAAGGACACCACAACTAAAACTACATTAGAAACGTTACTTGCATCAGACTGTGACCCTGCTGCGTAGTGATTACGGAGCGCAGGGGGCACATATGGAGCTAGTGGAAGATACGTCCTAATTAAGTGAAATGGAATCAACAGTATTGTTATTTTACATTGCATTATACAAATAATGTATGTTCTATATAGAGCTAGGTATATCTTTAAAACACACACACACACACACACACACACACACACACACACACACACACACACACACACACACACACACACACACGCTGAAACAGAGTTTGAAATAATGATATTCCGATAGAGTAAAGATAATGATAGTGGCAAAAAATACATAAACCAAGAGTTCTAACATTATTACAAGCTAAGGAACCAAGTACGCAGTTCATTGATCCGGCCGGCATTGAAATTGACAAACCTTGATTTAAACCAAAGGATTCATTTCCGATGCGAATTTCGTTGCCGTTTTCTGTTTCAAGTTCGACGTGGACGTAAGAATCCAGATTCAACTCAAACTCCTCTACTGGCGTGTCGTGATTTTCATTCGCATTTGGCCTCAACGTTGTCGGCATTTTAGCGAGTGGAAATAAATATTCTAACAACGGACAGTTGAAATACTTCTCTAGCTTTAGCGGGTCTTTTCTTAAAACATAGACTGGCAAAACAGGAAATGCACTCCACCCAAGGTCTTTCGAATTTCCCACACAGATGGCGCCTTGACCAATCGAGAAAGGGACGACACTACGCGATGTAGTAGGTGGCTCCCTGAAATAGCAGACATAACAGTGGAATAACGTTGATATATAAGCTGTTTTAATAGATTCAGTTGTTCCCTTATTTCCTATTCCCTTAATAGTGAAAACTATTAAGTTGTATGAACTAGTACACTTTAGGCAATAGGTACAGGGGGAATTATTACCATAGTTATGCGCCGGAAATCCATTTGCGTCACGGGTAGTCGTCGCATAAACAAAAAGACACGTGGTATGTCAGCCAGTGACAGCTCATTTGCATAAATCCGTAAGTATGTGCTGGTGTGAGTAAATACATCGCTTGGCCTATTTTGGTGCTCGGGGGTCCCACCTACGCGGCAATGAAGATGACGTTTCCGGTTCTGATTGACCTTTAGTAGTACATTTATTTGCTACACAAATACATGTGTATATTGTATAATAAACAAGGGCTAACGCGGTGGGGTTAGTGTTGTTACCATGGCTACACGAGTACCGCCATACACCGAGTGTGAACTGAGCCATAGGGTTCTAATTTATACGAGCAATAAAAAAATAAGAGGAATGCAATGTGAGGGGCCTGTTCACATAGTACATTTGTAATGCCACTGTAGCCCATACCCGTTGGGTCAACCAGACATCAGCACATCATACATTACAGATAAATTAGCTATCCCCTTTCAGACTACCATAGCAGGTGAAACCAAATACCAACTGGGAGTAGGCCTACCCTCTGGAAGCCATGGCTCAATTAAAAACGAAAATTTCCCCTTAAGACACGTCACAGGAACCATGGTTAATGTACCTGCAGCTTTGAAGAATGGTACTTCATGGCCCCTTTGGTACCTTTTACTTTGACCAGGTAAGCCTCAGATGGAGGCTATGGTCTCCTCTACGTGGTCGTGTCTGAGGGCTCTCCTCCATCCTAGAGCAGCTTGTAGCACTGTAGGTGCATCGAACAAGCTGGGACCACGCTGTGGAACTAACTCAAGATAAAACATGTAATCACATTTCATCCCCAGCAGACCACCGCGTGAAAATTGTTTTGGGTTGTATCTGGGGACCTGTTGGATACCAAGACCCCCTACATGGAATACACTTGACAAGTATGGTGAAACAATGCCTCATCAAAGTTATGCATGTATAACATGCTGTAATTAAATATGTAGGATATGAATGAGCAAAGGTTGCATCATAAAACTTGAAAGAAATACCCAATATACTACAGATACAAAATAAAGATTAAGACATGAAGGGTTAGAATTTGTTTATTTGTTCAAATGTTACTGACTTATTTATGATTTACAAGTAGATTATACATACAATAAACATTCGAGATGGGATCCAGGTGTGTATGTGACGAAGATAAAGCATATGCTTTCTGATCAAACCAAATAGACCACAACAAACGGACACTAATTTAAGGTTGGTGGAATGTGAAAGTTGCAACAAAAAACAACAACTGCATTTTAACATACACAGCTCAAATAATGGGCTATTTGGCATCTTTTCTGATACATTTCTGGAAGATTAACAGTGCCCATTCCACTGAGAATTGTTTCTGAAGAGTTAGGCTGTATGTGCTTTTCAGGGATAATGTCACTGGACACTGTAGTACAAAAGCTGATTGATTACCTCAGGTCAGGAAGCCAAGTGTCTCAGCCATGACCTAGCTTGTTTTATTTTCCACGTATGGAAATACAACAGGAGCTGTGTGGTACAAACATGGATTTATTATAACCAAGTTGGACAGGATTACTGCTTCCCATCATGCTTTTTACATCAGTTTTCAGGGAATGTGTTTAATTTGAGACAAATTACATTCCTGAAGATATAAGTTAGTTATATAATCAATTACAGAAGCTGACAAAAAGCTTGACTTTTCATGTTCATTATTTGGCAGATAATGTTTTCTTATTATGTTCATGTGAATTGCTGGAATCCATTATGCATACTGACAAGAACAAACAACATATTTTTTTTATATGGCAGATAAATCACATCCGTCAACAAAGGGGGACGGGAGCTAATAAAGTGAGCATGCCAGGCTGAAGCATTATTGTTCTCCATAATGCAATGGAGATTATTCCAAATCATTTTTTGAAAAAGTGGTCATAAAACAAGAGTACACTGCAAAGAAAAAAATATATATACGGTCATTAAAAATGTAAATGCAGAGTAACAGTGTTTTGACACGGCAGAAGGACAGTTGCCGGACTCTGGGGTCACTATCCCCTGCCTGGTTTTATATATGGTGCTGCAGCATCAAACTATACGTTTTTCTGTTAAGATACCCCTGACATTTTGGATGACTAACCTGGTCTATTTCATTAACCTAACCTGGTCATCATTAAGAGATTGTTTTGTAATATATTTGTTTATCTTATCATATATCATGAAACAGGCCCACGAAACCTCCATCCAATGCCTTTAGAGGACCAGGCCCTCATAGGCAGGGCCCTCAGACTGAGGGGACTCTCTCTGTAAGCGAAGGTGCTCCAGGGTGTTGTGGAAGTGCTTGTTGATCTGCTCAGTCTCCTCACTTGCTTCCAGACCAGGCAAGTCTTCTCGGATCTTCTGGATCAGCTGGTTCAATACCTGAACAGTGACCTGCACAAGGTGGGAGATGGATAGCAAGGGTGGCAAATGTGACATTTTCTTAATGTTGATGATCAATCTAATAATTTAAAGAAAAACATTTAGCTTATTTCAGAAAAGGCCAAATGTGTGTTTTTCTTCATTTTAACTACGGTTGGCCAAAACTACATAAAAACAATATGCCTCACTTATTCTGACCAACATTGTATTGTTTCTTACCGCATCATTCTCCCGCTCATAGAAGCAGATGTATCTGTTGAGGATTTCAATGAACAGCTGGACCTGCAGTGATGGGTCCATGCACTGGTTTGCAATTTTCAGGGCTTTCTTCAGACACTCCATTACTCGTTTCCCGTCACGGATCTGAAACAACATGATTGGCTTTTCCTGATCACATGTTGGCAACTACTGCCTCAACTCACTTTCTGAACTACCTAAATTGACCAAAATATTTTCTAAACAGTTTTTCATCTACGTCCGGGACAATAGGCTTATAGTGTCAGTTTGATTTAATTTTATGATAGACTGCTAAATAATACCTACCATAACATATATTTTACAATGCTTTATAAATTACAACTAATTAATGCATTTGCATCTGTTAAGTCAAATCCTCATTTCAATGGGTTCTGGGGAAATGAGACTACCGATGCTTTGATCGTAGACACAGAAGAAGGCAAAGCCTGCAACGTCTGCAGAACCGAGCACCAGACTCAATGGATATGAAGATTGATCAATGAGAGCCGACTATTACACATAGCATGTTTAAAACAAAGGTATGCAATCTCATATCGTTATGAGTATAAGGCCAACCTAGTATAGTTGGCCTACTGAGTTTAGTAGGGCTACATTGCTCCCATATCAAACAAAACGGCTGCTGTCAAGTAAATGTGTTTCCTTCGTAGCTTGTTTGAGATATTTCAAATAAAGAGGTCACCTTGGAAGCACAGAGTTCCCTGAGTGTAACCCGAAGTCCTTTATATTAAAGAGCAACTTGCAGGTTATCAATTCACATTCTGTGCTCATAGAAAGAAGATGATGAAAGGATGTTTTTAGTTTTCTACTGCCGGCAAGTGCTAAACATTGTGAACTAATGTAGTCATATGGGGCACGGTGGGCATTGCACGATAAGATCATATGGGAAAAAACCTATGTAGGCACCCTGACACAAAGCAGCATAGCGCAGTCAATCAGCTGTCAAAATGTCATTCTGCACGAGGTTGTCAATCAGCAAGCTTCCAGTAGCGCAGGCGTGCCATGTGGTGTTTTCCCCTTGTGATGCATTTGCGTCAAATTAGGTATTTTGGTTTGCGTGCATGTTGCATTTCAAAAATGTGTCTAGCTGTTATTGTAAGATGCACAACATGAATAGTCTTTACATTGTTTTCCTTCATACTTTTCCCCACCTGGTCATTAATTGGGGGTGCCAACCTGCCAGGTCCGCTTTAAGGAAAAGCTGTGTTGAATATCAATATCAGCAATCTAATAGTGTGAAATATTGTCCGTTGTTCAATCTTTAGAACCATAGTAATCAGAAAGAAATCTGCCCCTTTTCAACAAGCTATTTTGTTTCGCAGGTAAATATCGTCAAACTAAAATAGCTATGATACGTTTCTATCTCCGTGTCATTGACCGGGTTGGAGTGGCTGTTCCGCGGAACAAAGCTAGCATTCACGTCAGTGTATGATCGAATCACCAGCCTTCGTAATGTTGGGACCTTGCGTCCATTTTCCTGCGAGACATTTTCCGCACGATTGGGATCCAATGTACAGCACATAACCGACCAATGCGGCAACCTCGTTTCTTTTATTAAAGACTGAAGTATGCTGTTCATCAACTCACCTCTTCTCCGTTTTTTTCTGTGCTTCGGCCAGACCAGAAGAGATGGGCGCAGACACTGACTGCACGGCACTGGTCGGGTTTCTTCAGCAGCTTAGAGGCAGCCAGTGCACACTGGGTCCTCAGCGGCTCATGATTCTCCTCACTGAAGCAGCGGGTGTGCTCAAAGGTGCCGATGATGAGCATGATGGCTGCAAGCTGGGCCTTTGAGTCACTGATCTCATCCTCATACAGAGAGAAGGCCTGGTTGATGGGTCAGATAGGATGGAAGGAAAGAGAAAATAAGCAGTTTGTTAAGGGGCAAGGAAAAACAGATGGGGGAGATACATTGTTCTTTACCAGAGCACAACTGAGGAGTTTTTTTTTTAAATCAACATCAGGAAGGCAGCCAGATGTGTGAAACAGTATACAGTGTCTCAAACTCAAAACAAGTGAACGTCAAATATTTTTACCTGTGACATAAATTCGTAGGCTACAGTTTCATGGTTCTCGAAGGCGATCTCTCCTGCTGCTAGCGCCCCCTGGAGGAAAAGCCGGAGGGGAAGCTCCGCGAGCTCTGCCTTGATGAGAGCACTAATGGTCTGGTGGGCGAAGGAGAAGATCTTCTGACACTTCTTCTCCCACTTGTCATCCTGAACAGAAGTTTAGATACAAAGAAGAAATTTAACATGGCTCACGTTACACCAGATGCATTAGTCTACTGTTGGAATAGATTGGAATATTTGTTTTCAGAGATGCAAGAAGAAGAGCATCGTTGTACCGAAGAAGAATTCTCTTTGTATCTGAAGGCCAGCTGGTAGGCAGCAAACACCAGTGGAGGGAGAGTGTATCGAATCCTTTGGTTCCCGCCTGCTCCAAAATGCTTCCTGGCTGTATTCAATATCTGATCAAAACAGAATTATAACACAATTAATAGAAACATCATTATCACTTTATTTAACATGAGCTCTTTAATGGGAATGGATTTTTTTTTTTGTAAAACATGTAGAAATGAGTGACTAGTGGAATATTACATTATACATGAGTAGTGATGATTTAAAGTGAATCGGCATCATGTAATAAACGATGCGAGGGGTTTTCCAACTTGGTTGCTCCTCCACTAGCCATTACTTTTTGCCCTTGATATATTTAAATCGTTTATTTGTTGTAATTTCAAGTGTCGGTCAAGGCAACGCAAATATGTCTGATTTAACCATTAGGATTTAAGATGACAACATAACTGATAGGGAAAGGGTAGTAATAACGTTGCAAAATTAAAGCATTTGATTGGCAATTCACTAAAATTGTGAATAATTATTCAAATTTTAGTGAATTACACTTTTACTGCTGCTACTTGATAACTCCCTAATACTTGAGGTTGTGTTACAGGGAAGAATACACAAGATGCGTGTCTATTTCACTCTCTTTGAGTTAAGAGAGTGAAAACATTTAAATGGAAATGTGGCTCTTCATTGATGATTAGAAAGAAAAAGTAAAGACAGAGTACAACAGATTGGCAAATAATAAAAGCAAACTCATTAATAATAAGCATGCTCACCAGATACTGTTGGTCAGGGTCGTCTGAATGCAACAGGTGAATGAAGCGGCCAACCAGACTCTGCTCTTCGGCAAAGTCCTCTGGGTCTGGGTCCTCGGCAGGCTGGTCCGGCTGGTCTTGAATTAGTGTGGACACAAGACTAAGGATGGCATCCACCTGGGAGAATGATTGGAAACAAAGATAGGAGAATTAGAGGAGACCAACATTTATTTAATCTTTTGTAAATGTTTTTTACTGAATTGGAAGTGATTGGCACATCCAAACTGTGTATGTGCACGAATTGATTGAAAGAACTTCCACACTCAGCAGCTTAAAATGCAACGAACAATGAGCATTTCCCTTCATGATTGTGGAGTGTATGTGGTGGTGGCTCTGTATGGAACTCACCTGCTCCTGCGCTACGATGGTAGTGTTATAGTCCAAGGTGTTGCTCAGGACATAGCAGCTCATGGTTTTGCGTGACTCAAAGTCAAAGTACTCAAAGAGAGGTGGGAAATACTTGAGCTTCAGAACCGTAAGGATGTTGTTGTAGGTATCCACTGGTATCTTGAGCAGCCTGGTCAGCTCCTTGGACACGGCACTACTGGTTGCAATGCTGAACAAGCAAAAGAAAGGAGGTATTAGTCTATGTTCTTTATTAGTTTAAGATATGAGTAAAGAATACACAGTTGACACAATAATATGAACCTTTATGCTTGGACACACTTACTAAAATTGAAGTGAAAGAACATAATACACTTGGTTTTGTATACTTTTACTTACTTGGTATACCTTTATATGTTTAATATTGTACATTACATTTCAAATTACTTCAATTTCAATACACAAGTTTCTCTTTAGCAGGATCTGTGCATTCATTTACACTTTTATTAACCCTCTGGGGTCAGGCACAATGCTGGCGTTATGCTCGTACATTCCTAGTTTAGGTCAGCGTAACTTTAAATCCCAACCAAAGAGTTTGGTTGGCAGCTTTCAAAAGTGAAGACAAGTAGTTTTACTGAAGTTTGGTTTTTGCTGATATGCCAAAAAGAAGAGGAACAGCCTTTTTCGAAATTTACACTTAACATTTCAAGTGGTGTTTCTAACTTGCTGTGCATTGATCAAATCGTGTACAATAATAATTACACAATATTGTAACTGACTAACTGACAGTCAGTTGTAATAATTAAGACGTACAATTAAGACCAAGCATAATACAAAATAAAAACATACTATGACAGACTTACTGTTCCAAATTGAGCTTGTTAAAGATCTCAACGGTGCTCTCTAGGACTTTGTCCACATAGTCCACACGATCAGGGTAGCACTTCATGGCCAGGTTTATAAGGGACACCTGGAGAGACACCACGTCCTCCGATGGCATATCCTGGCGAGACTAGAGAAAGGGAAAGGAGGTTGGAGACAAGCATGAAGGATCCCATGCTTATGTATTTTAGGCTAGCTAATATATGACCACCACTATGCGCACCTGAATGACAGTGGCTACTTGCTGGGAGAAGATGTCAAACAGTTTGATTTCAGCCGGGATCCCGGGGCCATCTTCTCGGTGTGCAAAGAGGGCTAATCTGAGAAATAGAGCAGGCATTAACATTCGAGCGCTCATAATTGCATCTACAAGACAACTTTAAACATTTACATTTATTAAATATATATTGCTATACTATTCTGTATTTATTTACTGTATTTGGTAGCAAGGCTACCTGTGCTAGATTTGAAGCATTGGGAGAAAAATGCAAGGTAAGATATACCTGTCAATAAGGGCGATGATGATGTTTTTGACATTGACGTGCTGGTGTAGTTCAGCACATGAGCGAAGAAACGGGTTGAGCGTCTGAAGATGGAATTCATCTGGGAACACCTGAGAAACACAACAGGTATAGAAATCCTTAGCGTTAATAGGCTTAGGTTAAAACGGTTTTGCTGCTTACATGAATGCAGCACCAACAGACGCTCATTTATGAAGTACTAACATGACTAAACCACTATATTCTTTGAATGAGATGCTAATACTGCATAAATAAACTCTGCTTATATACATGTAGCATGAATGTTTAACAAATAGGTTTCAGGCCATGTTTATTCATGCATTATTGTTGCCACTAAGCCACATGTTCACAAAGATTACCACTTTGCACATTTATGTTTCTAGTGCAAGGTGAAAGAGGCTTGGTGGGCTTCAATGAGACCCATATGACCGGCTTTTCCAAATTTCTAATTGAGCTGTGGTTCTGGCACAACCAAACGTACATACTGCAAGTTTAATGTACAAATGTCAGAAAAGCAATTCCTTATTGTATTGGGCATGTTAGCAGTAATACATATACCTATTTAAATGTCTTTATTCTGAATCCAGGGTCCACAATGATAATCACACATACATTACATTAATGTAGGTGTGATACATGTGTGATATATCATACATTAATTGGAAACGGTCAATCTGCAGTTGGAGTCTACCTGAATGATGCACTCCATGAGATACTCCTGTGCAAGTGAATCTCTACAGTTTACCACCTGCTCCAGCACACCTGGTAACACAACCTGGAGACACAGAGTTCAGAAAACATAGATTTGATAAAAAAAGATTGACAAACTGACAGATGCACTATTATTATGTAATAACTTATTATTATTATTATTATGCAAGGATACAAATTAAATAAAGATTTTTTCTTGAAACCATGCATTTTGTATTGCATGTCTCATTCTCTCAAAATCCCATTCCTCAGCATAACACAGGCAAAAGCAAATGGATAGAGAAACGCAACTTTAAGATATGTACCGTTTCATATAACCTAATGTAATCATATTACAATTTGGACTAAATAGTCACGTATTTTATTGATGTCACATGCAATTTGGGCCCGGTGCTGGGCCTGTCGGACTTAAATGTCTAGCAACACGAAGTGAAATCACTCCCATTACAGCATTTAAAGAAACATTCACAAATTCAGCACAGTCTTATCGGCCAACAATTTACATTAAATTCACACCTTCATAGACTGGACTATTGCAACTCTCTTCTCACAAGCGTCAGTCAAACAGTTTTGACCGGACTACAAGGGGTCCCACAGGAAGGTTGTGGATCAGATCAAAGTATTTGTGCCACATTACTCCCGATTTTTGATAATCACCTAGACCGATATACCACCGCAACCGTCTCACCTGGCATGTCTCACCTGGCTTCACTAAATCATCTGTTACCAATAGGATTAGTCAAATAACTTTGTGCATCACTTTGGTACTTTCTGTTGAGTGTAATTTAGCGTGAGCACGCTCTTGCCATGGCTTTAAACATAACAATAGCACATTCTCTTTTGGAATCAATGTGTGTCATGTCAGTAAATTACACAACAATGTGTTATCACAAAGACCAAAGTGCTACTGCTACTGTTTAGGTTTGTGGCGGAGAGACGGTTAAAATGGATTAATCACCCAGACAGGTATGGTCCTTTAATCTGTTGTCAACGATTGACCAGCATGGCTAATGATGGTGCCATCAAGCATCCACCGATTTGTATCCAAAGTGAAGAATTTGATAGCGGCTGTCTATAGCCTGCTGCAACCCCCCTGAATTTGGTGTGGGAGCTCCATCCTTTGTGGTAACTAGAGCATAGCATGTACTCCAACACAACAAAATCTGTGTGATTAGATGCACAAATGCTTTTGCTGTGACAAACCTGTTTGTACTTGTCCACATTGACTCCTTCCAGCTGGCTGAGGCGAACAAGATTTGTTCCAACCAGGATCCGAAGCTCTTGCCTCTCCTTTTCCCTCTTCTCACGGTCACGGCTGTGGCCCTGGTGCTGCATACGCACCCAAAGCTTGTTCATCTCGGCAAAATTAAGCAGTACAAAGTCGATGGAATCGTTAATGTCGCCAGTCATCTCTTCAGTCCCTCTGTGGGTAGATAGAGGTGGAGGAGTTAGGGGGGCTATAACAATGATGTTGGTTAAAAACAGAGTGCTTAAGCCATCTTCCAAATACCCCTACATCTAGAATGTCAATTCTAGTTTTTCTGTCTATTATGCAACATTGCATACACAGTCTACAAGTTTTCTAGTGTGCAGCGAAGACAGTCTATGTAGATGCAGTCCTTTAGTGACTGCATCTACATAGTACTACATAGTAATACTACTTATAATGGTAAAAGTTTAATGGTTGTCTATAACAATGCTATTTGTTGCACAGACTTCTTTTTATCTCTCCGTTTTAAAAATAATTTACTTTAGAGGCTTTAAAAATAATCTGTTCATGGTTTTAAAAAGTGCATTAGAAATACCTCACTGGTACATAATTACGCCAAAAGCCTCACAGCTATAATAATATTTGAAAGGGCACTTATTTTGCCACCAGATGCCTGGTTAGATGCTAAAACGTAATGACATGAGTAACCAACAAAAAAAATTAATGGATTGTAATGGGCTACATTAGACCTGATGTTAAAATATGCACCACTTAAAAAGCATAAAGTTCCATACTCAGGCGGCTCCCCATCATCTGGGAGGATGTTGCGAGTGCACTGCAGTAGGTAGTTCCTGAGGAAGAGCCCCCGAAGAGGATGCTGGACACCACGACACATCTCTACCAGGTCCTTCAGGATGTCCTTACGGGACTGAGGAAATGAGCGCACATACACCACCCCTACGGTAATCAGGAGGTAGCTGGTGGAGCAGACGAGGAAAGGTTGGTTAGTGACCAAATTCCTTCTCTTGATGGTCTGATAGATACAATTTACAATAATAGAAAAAGTATACAGATCATTTAAAATAAATATATTATAAATATTGTTCAGTAAATACAATATAAATGGCTTGTTATCATTTAAAAAATAGTGACCCTTTGTGCATTTCATAATAGGTTTTCCATTGATGTTTTGTGTTAATTTGTGATTGCTAAATAAAGCACACTGGCCATGGCCTTCTTGCATTAATAATTGTGAATAAAGGTGAATAGATAAAGGTTTCGATGACAATTTGATTGTTAACCTAAAGACAAATGGTTGGGATCCACTGCACAAGACTGGTTAACAATGGGTACCATCAATGACGCGTTTCGCATCACCAAGTCGTCGGCTCAAAGATTGTTTTTACAACACACTTTTCAATCGTGAAAAAAACCACCCAAAAAAGTATCTGCATTTTTCTCTCAAATTTCTTTCCCTTTATATTCCTTCTGCCATGCGACGTCTTAGCAAAGTGAAGCAAAACATGTCACTGGTGGCAGCCATTGAAAAATAAATCTAATTACACAGATTATATATAAAGTTTAACAACATTATTCTTCCCTCTAAATCTGCACACTGGTCCTTTAAGTTAGATTGCGTTCAATACAAGACTTTATAGGCCTAGTGAGTCAAAAGAGTACTTACAGCCTAGGAATGATGTTGCCAGCATATTGGACAAGTTCATAAAGGTCAGAAACCTTGCGGCCCTTGGCAAACTCGTCGGTCAAATAGACCTCCAAGTAGTGCAGCTCATCAGAGATGGCCATGTCTGCACTCACAATTAAGGACCAATAGACAAAGGAATGTATTGAAACCAAATTTCTACAATTTAAAAACAATGTAAAGATAATACATACAAATACGGAATAGTTTAATTTTTAAGACTCCAAATTACATTCTAGTAACATTTGATTATTCCTCACATTGCATAGCAATCAACTGTAATGTGTGTGTGTGTGTTATACATGTGGTTTCCTGGGCCTCGCAGTATGCAAATCATACAAGAGACATTCAAAGAAAAATCGTAATGCTTTCCAGCTAAGCAATCGATAACCAAGGATAAGATGTGTAGTGTTGAACTTAAAAACGACAAGGTCTCACCAATCAAAACATATTCACATTTCACAATGTACCATTTCAAAGGATACAGAGCTCATAGTAACTCTTGGGGGACAGCATTGAGGTCCTCAATTCTCCAAGCATGTTAGAAGCATGCTTTAGAGCATCCATTAGCTTGTTCTTGTCCTGTAGGCATATTCACCATGAACAGGAGAAACATAAATGTTATACATATAATCACATCAAATATTATCTTATATCAAAGTGATGGACATCAGAAATATGTAACTTACTTCTAATTATGTAGTTATTAAGGGTTACCAAGTTGTGCATTTGATGTTCCATCAGATCCATTGTGAACTAAAGTAATTTCAATTTCATTCTATTCAATTCGATTTAATGGGTCGAGTCTATTTACCCTCCTGGCTACGTAGCCAAGTGGGTGACCAATTATCGTATACTTGCATGGCCAAGGCTGTGACATATTACTGACCTACACTCACATTACGGCATGGTGCAGCTGAATGAAGCTACATCAGAGATTCTGCGTTTTGAACTTTGAGGATGCTTTCAAAGACAGGAGTTTAGCTGACTTCGTATTAATATACTTTTTTGACATTGTCTGTGTGTAGTGAATACATCCATCTATGATAACATATGTTATGGTTATTTAACAGTTTTAGGTCATGTTGTCCCTCACATAGTTGGAAATGACCAATATGCAGGTTACAATCTATATTTTATATTGAGAACATGAGTGTAATAATGTGTCAGTAGGGATAATACATGTGTGCAGGAGATTCAGTGGCATCTCGATTCTACAACAATGAGAAAACATGTCCGACCTACCAGGCATCGTTTCATCTGAAAGGATTGGACTTTGACTGCCTGCACAGCCTCATCCAGAAGCTTCTCCTGCTCATCCTGGGGAGACTGGGTAGTAGGCTGAAAGATATTGCAGGAATGTTTACATGAATAAACGCCATCCTCCATATACAATTTTAAATCAATTTAATTTAATGAAGCCATGAACATACAACCCCTTTTACGTGAAATTATTGATTTTTCCAAGTCATCCAGACAACTCCCTTTTGGGAGAAATTATTGGTTATTCTATCAAAGTTCTCCAAGTGGTTCTTAGAGACCAGCTTTTGTTTTCATGTTTTCATTTCATCTGGTGAATAAGTGCAGATTTCCCACAAAAGAAAAGCCTATTCATTTTTTTTTTAACGTTAGTGAAAGCATAGTGAATTGGATGCATCTGTAATTGAAAACTAAAAGCATACACTCACTCTGGCCAAAACTATACAACACTTATCCTATAGTATATGCCTCCAGGTTATGAACACGTTCATTTGATCTTTGATATAGTAAGAGGTCTGCAGTACAAGGTAATTGACTGTCTTGCGCATACATATATAATATCCAAATTGAACATGCGTCTTTTTCTAACCGATGGTGGCGGTGTTTAGACACATAGCCGCAGTCCTTATCGATAAAGAGCTGCTCTCGAAAATTGCGAAGACTCCTAATCGAATATTTATTAAAAATAAATAAAAGTTCTAAATGACAGTGAGATTTTAGTATAGCATGGCAGAATAAAGTAGTACCGGAATGATTTCATATGAATATGTCGTCGCATGAATTGCCAGGTAAAGAGGTGGGGACTAAAAGCCCCAATTGTGGTAACGGAAGCAAGTAGAACTGACCGTATCAAATACATAATCGATATACGGTCAGTTCTAGGCATATAGAGAGCTACGCTTCAATATGCAATCGCGTCCACAGTTGCTCCAAATGGGGGCAGGCAGCGAAGAGGATAAAGAAAATGCCCATTTCCTGCTTAGAAAACACTCAAAATGCCGAGGGCGGGTAGACTTGGACTGTGTTGTACTTATTCAAAACGTACACAGAAAAGGGTTTACGGGTTTCAGAAAGCACCGTAAGGTCGTAAAACCTTGCCTAACTACAGTGCTATACGTATGGAGAAGTACGTGACAAGCTGGGGAATACAACAAATAACTGCAATAAAATATTCCTCTTGACGTGCCATTGCCATTTTGCACAGCAGAGGTTAGCAGTTGTTAGCTAAGATTCACTCCACTTCTAATCTTGCAACTGGTATTACAAATGAAAACGCGATCGTGTGTTCGGACCGTTTTAGTAAACTAATCGAATTGTTGTGACATTTGATACATTAGCTAATAACATGTATAGCAACTTACGGGTTAGCCAGTCGCTAACGTTACTTCGGTCACATTAGGCCTTAGCAACACAAATAGTCTGAGAGAGGGCGGCATCGGTCCTTAAGATCGACACAAGTTCATGACATGAATCAAGCCAAACGGTGTGAATGTAATTTATAATAATGTACTATAACTATATTGTCCTGCACTTACCATAATAATTGGACGTGTCAGAGCGGATAAACTGGTGGCCTAGACAGTGTTCCTTGTCATGTGACACAGCCCTCGTCCAGAAACTCCGCTTGGCCTAAATAAAAATAAACCGTAACGTGTAGAATAATACGTTTGAGGTTTTGTAGATAATCTTTTTTTTAAATATGAAAATACTTTTTTTTTTAACATTGAATGTTCATATGTGTAAATGTTTAACACTGAAATCAAAGCTAAATTAGAAGCTAAATATTAAATAGTCACGCACGCGCAGCACACAATAACCGAAGCAGCCAATCAGCATGCGAATGTGTCTTTTTTTTGCCATTTTTTCCGCGAAAATACGTTCAACCATGATGCGTGAAAGTCAGCTCCAACTTTAGCTTTGTCTAGCACGTTGGACTACAGGCTAAATGGAGATGGATATATTTGCCAAACTTGCTGGCAAAATGGGTATCGGTTCTGCGAAATTAATTCGGTGAGTATTTAAACTAGCATGCACATTAATCGTAATATTGTTGACCTAAAGTTGTTTTTGTCGTTTAAGTGTAGTTATTGAGTTGGCTACGTATACTGTATAACTTAGATAGTGTCCCTATAACGGAACTGTCCATTTGTGACCCAACACACTTTTGGAAAAATGCTGATATGCTGGAGATATGTTATTATCTTACCCGGCGGTTTAACGTTAGTTTGTGTATCCGATGTGAAACAAATCGACAACATATACACAAAATGTCTGCAAATGTTTTTGTAAACGGTAGCTCTATATATAACTGACCGTAATCTGCGTTGCATGACGGTATGCAACGCAAAATACTGTGAGTTATGTGTAGAACTACGTAAACGGTACCAACTACAACAGCGAAGATACCAGCCAACCATGTTTCAAGTCTCACCAAAACATTGGCAAGCGCTGACATTTTCAATGGGATGACCGATTGAACAAGAAGGGAGTATGATAGTACGGAATGTTGGGTTAGCCGCGAGCGATTAAGAGAACGTTCGACCTATTTGCCCTGTATAGTAGTTTTCTCAAAGTGTGTGTGTGTGTGTGTGTGTGTGTGTGTGTGTGTGTGTGTGTGTGTGTGTGTGTGTGTGTGTGTGTGTGTGTGTGTGTGTGTGTGTGTGTGTGTGTGTGTGTGTGTGTGTGTGTGTGTGTCCTAGCATTTACCTATCTACCAGATGTAAAGTAGCTCAGCCTTCAGCATAATAGTCAAGTACTTACTGTAGCTTTTTGTGTGGTAGCAGTGACGTAAGTAGGACATTAAGGGCACCGTGCAATAATTGTATTCTTGAAATGGACAATAATAGAACAAATAATATAGACACTTGAAAAGTATATTATATATATTTTTCAGTAAATGAAGTATTATGGCTTGTCAAGTGATTACCACTTGACTTCATTAAACCTTTAACTTAAATTGTAATGGTCCTTGCCATGGTTAATAAGGATTGATTGTAAAATTATCAATAAAAATGAGTTACTATATTGCCCGCTTTTGTAACTGCAATCCTCTTGACAGCGGGATAATACAGCGTTCTTGGCCAATAAGCTTGCTCTGTTCTCTTTTTGATTGGCTAGGTCAACCACACAAGAGCATGTCTCAGTGAATGCTTTTCAGTGATTACTGTTTGGCTAAAAATACATTTGTCTGCTTCACAGAAAGGCAGAAGAATACGGCCGTTTGTCTCAGGTGAAGTGCATGGCTCTAAACAAAGTTACACCAACCAGTGAAGCAGTGATATGTCTAGATTTGGCAGCGTCCTACATGAAGATGCCTCTCGACAAAGTAAGCATTTTCCCACTGCAGTTCCACCACTGCTGCTCTATCACAATGATTATATATCCTAATTGCAATTTTCCAATATTTGGTGTGTTTAGCTAGATGAAAAGCATTAATTCTACAACTGTAAAAACACATATCCAGCATTTACTGATCTTCTATTCAAGCGCCCATGTAGGGGATAAGATTAAGATTGAGCCCCTCCCAGTTAGAGACTTTCAGAATTCCAAAAAGTCAATAACCGTGTTCTGTCCACTCTTAGCTGTCGATAGTGATATTCTTGTAAACCAAGACAGAGGTACGGGCTGGCAAGCAATTTTTATTAGGATGTGATTTTATTGATTTTTGCATTATTATTGAACATTATTGAAATCACTTTCGATCAATATTGACTAACTACAGAAATTTCCAGGTTATTTTAAGCTACGAGCTAGCTGAAATGTTGCACATTGCAACTTTAAGTGAAATAGTTGGCTAATCCTATTTCTAAATTACCATGAACATACATGCATACAGTCTAGGAGCGGTAACAAAAACATATTGGCCTCTAAATCTCTCAATCTGTATCTGTCTCTTTTTTAAACATTACATTTAACTAACATTACGTTCTCTTGTCGTACATGGCCTGCTGTAATAGGTATGACCTGAAATAGCAAGTAAATGTAGGAAAATTACATTACATTACATTTAATTGGCTTGGCATATTGGCTGTCCCCCCCACCTGAATAATTCTTCCTAAACCCTTGGAGCCCATAATAACGTTATGGAGCAAATAACTTCATTTCTTTCTTTTCTTAAGGAATATGCCATCAGACTCTCTGGGATAACTAAGAAGCTGTACCTGAGTAACCTTAAGGCAATGGAGTGTTTGCTGGGTCTGGAACGTCACCTAAGTCTTAGTGAGCTGGGTGTTCAATATGGCTGCATGGAAGCAATTGGAGTAGCGACACAAATACTGGAAAGGTGTGGTCAGCCGTGTTTTTACTTTTTCTCTGAGGTTTCATGACAGAACTACATACATGATGAATAATAAGAGATAATTGGTTGATGAAATTTAAATTAGCAATATCTCAAAACGGTACATTTCACATAACTTATATCACTCATTTGTGCGTGTCTGTATGTCTACTACATGGCTCTCTGACAGTATACATGTTAATGAAATATTTACGAGTTGTCTGCAAGTTGTACCTGTTGGACATTACACACATTTTTGTCACAGACCCTTTTTAGAGCCAACATAAATTTTCCCCATAATTACATGAATTCGACAACCTCCATATTAGTGTTATAAGCATCCCTATGGGATTCATAGTGATAGGTTTAGGCTTTATAACGTACATCTAGTAATATCTTTATTTAGATTGATGCCATTCTATTGTTATAAATCAAGCATGTATGCTTGATGTAACATGGCAGATGGCTAGCAAGCTAACGTATTACATTTTGAGTTTAACATTACCTGTGTCCTCTTCTCACGTATTGACCAGAATACTGTCGAAGAAAGAGCAACCCTATCGTATTTCTACACTTAATTTAGCAATTTTGGTAATAGCCATACAAAAAGTTTTCAAATTTGTATTCACATATGATTGATTTACATTCTTTTTATTTTGTGAAACCTGTATGTCAGACATTTCAGAACTTATTTAGTTGAAACTCTATGCTTTCAATCATAAATAGTGTTAAATCGCTATGCTATTAATGCATTTAGAATTGAATTTCCCTTCGGTCTGTCTTTTTTAGGTACAAAAAAAGCCTCCCTTCTGCTCAGCAACAGGACCTGGACCTGTCTAAACCTCTTTTCACCACCACTGCTCTCTATTCGGCCTGCAGGTCAGTGGATTAAGTTGGTTCATTTTATTTGTATCATCCAGAGGTTGCGAACCTGTGGCCGCTCCCCCGGGGCTCCCTGGCTATAAAGATATGTATCATTGTATGCATCATTATGTTGTATATCGATTATATATTCTCCATTATTAAATAAATTCAAGACCCGTTTATCAGCTCAAAATGTATGTTTTGGTCGCTAGGTGACATGGTGCTTCGGACTTGCACCTTCTGTTTTCCCATAATGACCAACCTTTGATGCCGTAGGCTATTCTGGTATGGAGTCAGAGTTTTCGTATGCATACAGCAAGAATTCCTTCAGGCAGAAGCTGGGGGGCAAGTGACATTGTTTGATGAGAAACCAGCAGAGGTTTTAGAGAACTAGGATGATTTCTTTTGTGTGTTGTTTTTTTGCATTTCAATCTGTCCAACATTTATTTTGCATGTAGATGTCTAAAGATAAAAGTTGACCAAAAGCTGGCAGCATCATCTGGGGCCAAGAAGGCTGTCTTTGGTCGTCTTTCTGTCCAGTTCCAGAGTTTTGGACAGGCCATCTGCAGTAGGTTGTGTGTGTGTGTGTGTGTGTGTGTGTGTGTGTGTGTGTGTGTGTGTGTGTGTGTGTGTGTGTGTGTGTGTGTGTGTGTGTGTGTGTGTGTGTGTGTGTGTGTGTGTGTGTGTGTGTGTGTTTTCACTTTAAATTCCTAATCACCTTGTATTATACACCTAGTTATAGAACTAGCCATTAGGGTAAGATTTGATTCATGTTAATATGTACACAAGGGGGCAGTATAGCCTTTAAATGGAAGGCATGTATGTATGGCAAAATCATTTAAATACTGCTGAAAAGCAGTTGGTGCATTACAACCAACTGAAAATAGTGTTTTGATTACGCCAGATGCCTTCATTCTATGCTCATGTCTGGCTGTCCAAAACAAAACACTACACCGGTTGCCTGCTCGACCAATCAGTGAATGCAGAGACAGGGGTCATATTGCTAACCTCTGGGAGAAGTCCACATCTTTGCATTCACTTAGGTCCGATACCGGCAAAAGGGCCTTGTCTGAGTAATGAGTTAGTGTATTTTGATTTTGTTGACGCAGAAGTGTAATTTGACTCTTTGTCATTTCCAATTTACGTTGTCGGTGGCGTTGTCCAGGAACAGAGTTTACAGAATGTTTTACGCTATCTGAGAGTTGTGTTGCTATTTAGTGTTTTAGCTCTGTCCAATCTCACTTTACAAGGGTTATCTGGACCAGTACTGGAGGGATCTATCCACTGCAGTTGTAGTTCTAGTTCACAATCCATTTTTGAAGTCAAATTGATCTGTTTAACATAACCATATAGAATACCAAAGATCATAAGTAGGATGTAAAAACTAAGTTAAATGGCTAAGAGTTTGATGATAAGAATGGAAAAATAATGAATGAATGAGATTTGTCAAACCAGCACTAACGGAGAGACATTTACTTTATTTTCATCATAATTGTATTAAAAATTACGTTAACTATATTATCCAGGATGGAGGATTTTGGGTAGTTTGGGCTGATGCGGTCTTCTAAGAGTACATTGTGTGGCACTTTCACTGTGTTCTCTCTACAGAGGAATCTACTACTAAAATGCCACAGAAGAAAATGCCTCCGAAAAGACTTGAACCAATGGAAAACCTTGAAGTGGTGGATGGTGAGTAAAAACATCGTTCTTGTACAAACATCTTGATTGTATTCATGGAAATGGAAATGAATAAGACAATTGTGTCTAGAACTGTTCTTGAGTGTGAGAATAGCCACAATAGTTCCCCATAAAAGTCAGGATAATATTTTTGTCCTTTATTTTTTTAAGCACAAATTTGATAGTAGAATGTTTGGCTTCTAAATTTGAGCTATTGCCCTTTTTTATCATTAGTTAAAACATGGATTTGTTTTTAATTTACACCAGATATTTCACATCTACCGGATAAGCTTTATCAAATGATCCTCAGGAGCTTATAAAATGTGGGGTGTAATGTTGATTAACTCTCTTCCAGAGGATTGTCTGCCATCATCCGTTAAGCAACAGAAGGAGGAGGATGAGGCGGAAGAGGGTATGAAGGAGATTGGACAGAACTATGAGGAGTGGAAGAGGAAAATTCTGGAAAATGCTTTGAAATCGAATGCAGAGATATGTGATTCGTAGATGGCCCTTAAGATATCATTTTTTTTAACCATTAGAATTATTTTTATTGATTGGACATCGTTAGGAATTGGGTTATACAATTATAAGCATTATAGTAAACAACATGGCTTAACCGTTGTTCCATTTAAAATGTTCATGTGGCATTTAATAAACTATAGCGTTACAGTTTAAACATGTAATACTTTTTATATGATTAGGTGCATGTTTAAAATTACATCTATATTATACATGGGACTCTTGTAAAGAACTGAAAATCTGTTGTTTGTTAAGGTGTTGAGGCTTAACAGACAGCACGGACGGAGATAGCTATTTATTATGTCCTAAGAAATGTTTGTTCCTTGTTGGCATTAAAGAATTAAATGATATTCTTGCTTCCGAGGAATTATGTATTTCCAAGTAAGACCGGATACTAGGGACATAGCGTCTCAGTGACTCAACCTGTTAGTGCGCTGACTCCGTAGGCAATATACCTTGTAGTGTCCAAGGACTCCAACCTGTGGTCCTAGGCTACATGGCATTCCCCCTCGTCTTCAACCCACTTTCCTGTCTCTTTTTATTGTCCTGTCCTAAAAGGCACAAAAATGTATAAGAAAAAACAAAACTACCCTTTCCACCCTCACCCAGTTGCTCCCCTAATCTAGGCATGGGATTTTCGTATTTTCCAGGGTTTATACCACCAGATGCTTCCCCCCCCCCCCCCCCAGTGTTTTACACCTACACCTCTTTACAAGTTAGCGCCAACCCACCTTACAACCACAACATGTGCAATCCCTTCTACTATGTGCCTTTACAGGTCAACGTTATATAGTGTAACAGCATGAATATCTGAACTTCCATTTACCCTAATGGTTGCCTCTTCATTAATTATGTTAATTAAGGTTGTTTCTAGGTTTTGAAACTAAAGATTTTAGGCACGAGGCAAGCATTGAGAAGGCTGGTTTACAGCGACATCTAGCGGTAGACCATGACTTCAACTTCAACGTCGTCCAACGTTATCCAAAGGTTTTCATTCGTTTACCAGGTTAGAAAATGCATATCAGAGCTAATATAGAAATGAATACAACCCTGCAGTCCAATCCACATTGTCTCAAAATATTATATAATGTAACACACGCATGCATGGCCACAGTTGAGACGTCATCTCGTCGTATAACGACATGAGGTGATTTGTTTTTTTTCTCCAAAGAGCCTTAAATGTTTGTCTGACAACTGCTGCACTCCTATTGAAGAAGCCTCATATAAACTGTTTGTTATTGTGAAGTGCTCGATTTGTGTTCTTTCTGCCAGGAATGAACGTTCAAGATTATGGTTTGATGCACTGAAACAGTTATGAGGTAATTTGGGAATTGGCAGATTAAACGTGTAATTGTTTTCAAATTGTAGGGCAGAAACGGAATAAATTAAACAAATAGTCCTATAAGTCTCGAATATGGCCTTATAGGTTTTAGGAAAGTTGTCAATGGCAAAAACAAAAAAAAAGTTGTCAGGCAACGTTTCACATTTTATCTTCGCCATCGTGACATTGCCCAAAGTCGCTGACGGCTCCACAATTTGTATTAATTAATGAACATCGTTTATTACGTGGGGCTTTTTGGATTCAGCTTTAGTTTGTCGATCATTGACATCGTTTGCATCCCTGATGCGCCAGTGAGGATAAACGATCTACACGTGGAGCAGTAGTTCGCGCAGCGCTTACGAGGAGCCTGCCAGGAGCAAGAAAGCCGCAAGTCCTGCGAAAAGTCGTCATAACGGTCAGTCCCATTTGGTTATCATTCTTTTAATATCGCATCTACCTAGCCAATTATTTCCTGATACAAATAAAATGTTTGTATTGCCACCTTTCAATTGAAATGATTGCGCAAATGCGCAGAAAATACATTGTAAAATCCATAAATTGAGATGGCAGAAATGAGCAGCAACAGTTGTAACACTAGAGGTAATGGTATATGGATATACTACCAGTACCTGTGAACCTTGCTTCTCCAATTAACATTCTCCAGGCTGAAAGCTGTGCCCCCACAGATGTTCGGTGCCCTCTACCCATTGTTGGTCAATAAAGCACGTGGAAATTTGGAAGCAGTAATTGGTTTGTATATATTTGCATTGTTTGATATAGTTTTGCATAATTTATACATTCTCAAATAATACATTTTTTATTATCTTTTTCACCATTTAAACAGTTGGTTCATTTGCAGTACTTGATACTTGAAGGAATAAGTATAAGTAATTATATGCAATTATAAATAAGTGTAGCACTATGATGTCAGTGTTTTATTTTTACATGCCATCTCCAGTAATGGAGGAGGGCTGTAGGAGGAAACACTGCAACTCCTCCTAAATAGGGATTCAGATTTAGAAATGTAAAGAGACCACATTTAAATTAGCTATATTATATATTGTTGTATATATTGGACCTAAAGGGCCGCGGAAAGTCAAGGGTCAACTTTCGACAAGTTTAATATTTTTGGACAGGTTAAACTAAATGAAACCTAAAATAGCCAACTCAATATTTGGTTAATGAGGTGTTTCTGACCAACTAGTTTTGAGTGTACATGAGTTTATGGTGGGCCTGAAAATATGCACCCTGATTCATTTTATGATATGAACGAAAGATAAGTAGCCATAAAGTCAAGGAAGGCATTCTGACAAATGTTTGCTGGAGCAAAAATAAGTCAATTGGCAGCAAATTTGCTGCAAACAATCTGACCCGCGGCCTCGATCAATGTTTACCACATATTTGTCGCAGTTTGCTGTATTCCACAACTTCGTCAAAAGTAGCCTAAGCCACAAAGCTCATTTGCATGTGCAAAATATGAATAGTTTTTGCAGCAATATTTGTCAGCCGCAGGCCTTTCAGTTTGGTAGGTGAAAATAAGTCCGATTTAGACCAGGATCAATCCATAGCACTACGATGTAACCTTCTACATCACATTTAATCTGAAATAAGTTGTTTTGGGGTTTATTTTCCCTGTTTCCCCAATTAAGGCATACGTGGTAAAAAATAAATAAAATAATGCAGCAGTCCACCATCAGGAATCCTAAATCTGCGTGGTGGAACTGGGGATTCTGTTCATTAGTGGACAGGGTATAGAAACGTTATTACGGTCTGCAATTGTACCCCCTAAGAACGCCAACTCAACACATTTGTAGAGGCATCAACTCATGAGGAAGTGTGGTTGGGGTTGTAGTAATTGATCAATTGTTGGAGAAAAAAAGAAAGAATGTGCACATTGTTTTTGTTTTCAATGATAATTCTTCAAAGAATGATTGTCTGGCGAGTTTCGCTTATTTAGTATCTTACATGTTTAGGTCCGCCATTGCGTTCTGCCTTGAGTCTCTTTAACTGCCTAACCCATGTCATTATTCTCCACGAGGCTTTCTTTTCCCCTGAAAGTGTGTTTGTTATTATAGAGCAGTATCGGCCCTATACACACAACACTGTTCTCCAGTTTAGAATACAAGTGTTACACCAGATCATCACAAGGTGGCGCCAAGAGTAGCTTTAATGGTAATTAGAATGTTGATGTAGTTCTGTGGACAATCAGAACCGAATAATCACTTATCAAAAACAATGCGAATAAACGAGGAGGGGGAAAAAAAGGAGAAAACACGGCACAGTACTGTGAGGGAAGTAGAGAACTGTAGGAAGGTTATAAAATTATTTAACTGTGTCTTTTGTCTCCATTGACTTTAAAATCACAGGGTTCATGAGTTGAGTTAATAGCGAACCTGGGAATTTTCTAAGATATACTTTTTGTTCTGGAGACATCCCCAAACCCAAGAAGTACTAAAGAGCTTTAAACGTAGGCCTAGCTATACCTAATGCCTTTTTGCAGCACTGTTGGTTTCTTTTGCGTGCTTGGTGGTTGGAACAAGAAACGGTTGATCAGGGGCGTTGCTAGGACTTGAGGAGTCTCGGGGCTAAGCCCTGACCTTTGAAGGGGGGCCTGGGGTATCCTCCCCCGTAATCTTTTTTTATTTTTTATAAAGAAGCTATATTTTGATACTTTTTTTTAAAATCATTGTAGTATATCTGCTGCTTGAATGACACACAGAGGACCCAAAATAGGTCCTCTGTTAGGTTTTAGGTTTTTGATCAACAATATAATTATAGGGCTGTAATGCATGATCGGAATGACAGATCAATAGATCCAGGGCTATTTTTTTCATTCTTATTTTTCTAAAAGAAATAAAAAATAATATATTAAAAAAATGTTGGGAGATCCGGGGCCAATCATAAAACATTTGGGGCTTTAGCCTCGGACTCTGCGTCTAACGTTGATGGTGATTGACGTGATTTTTTGGGATACTTGAGAGACACTCGTCGCTATCTGAATTTTGCTAAAAATAACGCAAAGGTCAGTAATATTGTGACTTTACTCATTCCTCATTACTCATTCAATCAACTTGGCCAACACTACCGATCATGTATGTGTAGCCTTGTTATAAATCCAATATCCACCTAGGGCTATAATTTAACTGCTTGCGTAGCTGGTCAATGGCGTTTTATTCCACTTAGCTGTTTTCATCACTTCCTGATTGAGACGCTGTGCACCAGTGTTGCATTTGACGTGTGTGTGTGTGTGTGTGTGTGTGTGTGTGTGTGTGCATGTGTGTGCGTGTATCTGTGATGTGTGTGCGTGTGTGCTGCATGAGTCACCCTGCAGGCCTCTGATTGGTTGGTAGTGCGGGGAGGAGGAGGAGGGGTGGCTCCATTTACACATTAGAGAGCGAGAGAGAAAGAATCTCATTCATAAAGAGAGAAATTCATTCATGAAAGCTGCCCTGCCTCACAGAGAGCGAGAGAGATAGTGAGTTGGTGAGGAGTTTATAGGAGAGGATGAGTCTAGCAGAGAGGTGGTGAGTAAGAGAGTTTGCAGATCATTGTGATGGGACTCCACTCTGCGTGGAGTACACTGGACCAGGACAGCTTTTAGACCAAGTCGAGCCTCACAACTACCACACAGGTGAGTACCAAGCATGTAAAGTAATGCTTGGGTATGGGTATATCGTATGTATATAGAAGGGGTTGGTTGATTTGTTGGGGGCCAGAAGAGAAACCTCCCCATGTCTTTCTCCTTTCATCACCAAACCTCACATCAGACCTGGAAATCTTGATCAAAATGATGAACTGCCATTTCTAATCAGCACAAACCAAATTTGTACACGTTTGACTGTGTAGCTGTAATATTGTAACATGTTGTGTGATTGCCTGCCAAGATCTGTAATATCCTTGGAGTGCAAACCATGTCAGGTTCCAGAGTACCATCAACATTTAGCCTACACAGACCAAACATCACTTCACAGCATGCACACACTAACAAAGAAGTCACCCGCCGGCTCCCTAACCGGCTGTCTGAGGTCTGACTCCCATGCTGTCTGCTGCTCTCTTCCCCAGGCATGCTGCAGCGCACCAAGTACAGCCGCCTGCGCAACGATTCCCTCAGCTCCCTGGACGACCGACTCCCGGACACCAAGGGAGACCCGCAGGCTCTGGCCTCACCGCTCGCCCCGCTGCACGCCCAGGACCCCCACCCCCCCAACGGAGAGAGCAGCACCCTGAGGGGCTTCATCCCCCGTATGGCCGGCATCTCGCTGCTGGGTGGCCTGGGGGCGCTGACCCACAAAAGCGGGCACAGAAACATGGACAGATGCACGGACGAGCGACCCATCTCGGACGCGGACACGGACTGGACGCCGGGCCAAGCATCCCGTTGCCACGCTGGAAGCACCAAGGGGCCCATCGCTCTGCAGGGGTGTCCCCTACACCCACAGCGAGGTGGTTTGTCCCGTTTGAAGATAGCCTCCCCGGAAGAGGAGGGCAGTGGAAGCGGCACTGAGAACACCGTGGTCCATCATCATCATGTGGAGGTACATGAGCTCATACATATTCATCATGCTGTTGCTGTAGACAAAAAAAAAAAACACATCCACTGGGGAGAACATGAGGAGGGAAGCCTGTGTGGGAACATCAAGTCTTTGCTTGATTTGCATGTTTGAGTTGCTGTTGTTCTAAACAATTCCCAAATTAGCATTTTTGCGGCGGCTTTAGGTTGACATTGTGTATCGCGGATTAGTGATGAAGTGCTACTGTCATGTACTTTTGACCCTGTCAAGATCCTACAATAGACACTTTCACATCTAATGCGTGCTCTACATGCACTAGGGTTGCGTGATTATGATATGATAAGGATAATTGCGATTATTTGACCTGATATTTTGATTGCGATTATTCATCGCAATTAACAGATTATCGATTCAACTCATACTCTGTGGCTCCTACTGTATATATATATATAAACTATAATACTAATAAAGCAATTGCTGAGTTATAATGGTTTGTAATTTGATTTTAATGTTACTTGCAAACAAAATCTTGATTATCTCTGTTTTTACAATTTTGTTGATTTTTTTCCTCAAGCATTAATTGCGACCTCTAACTATAATCTAGTTGCAGTGGCCAAAATCCCGATTTTGATTAATATGTAATTAATTGCGCAGCAACACACACTCACACACACACACACACACACACACACACACACACACACACACACACACACACACACACACACTCACATACACTCAAAGGCACTGCTGGGCTCAGACTCCCCTCTTCCGCCCCTCCCCTCCAGGCAAAGCTACCTGTGTGGGCAGTAGTGACTCATCCTGGCTCTGTGCTCCTTTCTAGATCTGCTGTCAGAGAGAAAGAAACTGTGTGTGTGTGTGTGCGCGTGTGTGTGTGTGCATGTGTGTGTGCGTGCGTGTGTGTGCGAGAGAGAGAGAGAGAGAGAGAGAGAGAGAGAGAGAGAGAGAGAGAGAGAGAGAGAGAGAGAGAGAGAGAGAGAGAGAGAGAGAGAGAGAGAGAGAGAGAGAGAGAGAGAGAGAGAGAGAGAGAGAGAGAATGTTTCCTGCTTGGATGTCTATACACACTTGCACACTTTATGTACACTGTGTTTGAACATGTATGTGTGTTCTTCAGAATCTTTGTCTAAGCTTGTGTGTTTGTGTGTGTGTGTGTGTGTGTGTGAGATGTGTGTTTGTATCAGAATGGGCTATGCAAATGTATGTGTGGGTCAGTGTGTTAGAGAGAGAGAGAGAGAGAGAGAGTGAGTGAGTTCAATGTGTGCGTATATGTTTGTGTGTGCGTGTGTACATGTCTGTGTGAATATGTATGCGTGCATTTGTGTATGTGTGTGTATGAGTGTATGCCTGCATGTGTGTGTGTGTGTGTGTGTGTGTGTGCGCACATGTCTGTGTGTGTGCGCGTCCATCCGGTATCCGGTATCAGCATAGACCCATGCTGTCCTGAACCGGAGGTGCGTCCACATGGCTGATCAGCAGAGAGGGCCTGCGAAAATATAACAATGCTGGAAACCGGATCACATTGACTCTCTGTCCTCCAAAACAAGCACACAGATATGCACACGGATATCCATATTGATTTGACTACAGTTCACATTAGCAGTGCTCCTCTTCCTGCCTGCAGGCAATATGCAGTTCCTGCTATGCGGAAGCTTCCAGTCAGACTCAAAAGAGTTGTACCGTCTTTATACTGTCTGTGGTCCTACCCTGTTAACACACAGAGTCAACTGCCTTGGAGTCACCCTGATCAAAGCTTTTGCCCTTTTGCCCTTTTGACATACCCACACTGATAGGAGGCTTTTGCCTTTTTCTTGCTCTAAGTGTAATAAGTGAGTTAAAATGGGTGAGTGACTGAATGTTCTTTTGTTTAGTACATGGGTAGCCTGGAAGTCACCCAGTCCATGAGAACGCTGGACTTTGACACAAGAATGCAAATGACACGGTAAGACCAAGACCTCATCTTGTCCTATACCTCACGGAGCATGGTCCACACGTCACCACTGACAGGAAACTCATGAATTATAGGAAAACCTCTATGACTATTGATGATGAGGGTGATGATGATGGACATGCATGGCTATGACACAAATGTTAGTACATGGAAGAAGTAAATAGAATTCAAAAAATATTACAATAATAACCCATAATAACACCATACCCACACATTTTTGGCAAAAGGAGGAACAAGGTCAATATTTTTCCTCCTGGGCTTTTGCTTCCTGTGTTTTGGTGTTGACAGACTGCTCCTGGATAGCAACATCCCAGTCACACACAACAGGCTTTGTTTATTGCAACATGGCTAATTGAAAGGGCAGAAAATCGAATTAGACTAATTTCCTCCATATAATCTCTGGAAGACCTAAAAAGGATATAGGAGGAGATAGGGAGATGGCGCATAGACAAATAGAGGGATAGAAGGAGAGAGAGAAATAGAGAGATTACATTTTCTAAAAATAATAGGCAGCTGAGCTTTTAGGATTTTTGAATGCTTCTGATAGTGACCTTGCTTGTGCTCAAGGCTAATTTATGAGTGTGTGTGGGTGTGCGTGCACGTGCAAGTGTCTTTGCATCCATCTGAGAGTCACTGTTAAACTGTCTATGATGTGTGCCTCTGTCTGAATGTGCTCGATATTTGACCATGTATTATTTATTAACACTACTAGTAACGACCCACTGTAATATACTATTTTAAATGGCATGTGTATTCTTTACATTGTTTTAATGTGTGTGTGTGTGTGTGGGTGTGTGTGTGTGTGTGTGTGTATGCATCTGTGTATGTGTGTGTGTGCACAGAGAGGCTATTAGTCGTCTGTGTGAGGCATCGCCAGGTGTCAAGTCAGCAATAAGAAGTAAAAGGGTAAGATACACACACACACACACACACACACACACACACACACACACACACACACACACACACACACACACACACACACACACACACGCAAACACTCATAATGAACAGTGATCTTCTGATTACCAGTCCCTGCCAAAGGCTGTGTCTGTGGTTCTGGGTCAGAGCAACCTGCAGTTCTCTGGGAGCAGTGTCATCTCACCGTGTCCACAGAGAGCATGTCCCTCACCACAGTCTGCCCCCTACAGGTGAGGCACGGCACTGCAGCCCCTCATTTCCCAACACACTCCTACTCCACAATGTACTCCCCCACTTCCTTTATAGCACTCAACTGACTGAACATGATCCCCTCAAGTCCTACAGTTCAGTGGGTTGTGTCTTTGTCGCCACAGCTATGCACGAGTGATACAACAACAAGAGCCACATTTGTATGATGATGTTGATTCCAAAGCGGTATGGTGATCCTTTTAACCATCCACATGTAATTTGACAGAAGGGAAATAACAGTAGGAGCACATTAGTGGGTGATTGGAATAGATTTCCTGGAATAAGATCCGATACACAAACAGGATCTGACGTTGCCCCCTAATGCTTAAATCATTCATTGTAGTGTTTCACTTCAAGTTACGAGTTATAACGCATTTGAATGATGTAACCAAAAAATAATATATTTAAAATAAAATAAATAAATAAACAACATTGAGGCGGAAGACAATCCAGTCACGACTTTTTAGGACTTAGGTTGAAGTGCCTTTGATTTGTTTTCTATCCCCCCTTTGATCTCTCAGACGGTAGCCCACCACTCCATACAGTCCATCTCTTTCGCTTCCGGAGGAGACCTGGTATGATTCATTTCTCTATCTCCCAGTTGTCTGGGACACACACACACACACACACACACACACACACACACACACACACACACACACACACACACACACACACACACACACACACACACACACACACACACACACACACACACACACAGAGTGAGTAACTTGATTTGGGTTAATTGCTGCCCGGTTGGCTGACATTATTGAAGAGGCAAGTTATTCCCCCCCCCCCCCCCCCCCCCCCCACACACACACACACACACATAAGTAATTTCTGGCAGTCATTTATTTATTCTTTTTATTTTATTGTGATTTTAGGACTTGGCAGATTTCATCGCATATGTTGCCAAAGACCCTTCCAACCGGAGATGTGAGAGACAGGTTTTATGGCTTTCCTTAATCTCCTTGTTCTCAACTTCCTCAAATCAAATTCAATTTGCATCATTTTCAAAAAAATGAAATGTTGCACTTAAGTATTATAATTGTGTTAGCATTAGCCTCACAATCAGAAAAAATCAGAGTGAACTGTCTCTCTTGTCTCTCTTTCGCTTCATATTTGTTTCGACCAATCATTTTGCTGGAAGCGGGTATCTGGAAGCACATAATTGGCTATTAACAGCAAACACAAACTTGGCCAGCAGTTGTAGACAGTAAAAAAGGTAAAGGTTTCAAATCAACACCCTTAAGACTGGCCAATGTAAAAACATTTATTAAAGTCCCCTCTGAAAGCTTCATCTACTTGCGCAAATCTGTTTATCTTCTGTAAAATATCTCAGTAACAAAAAAGGAATCAAGGCGTAACTCCGCCTTTTCAGTTTTTGGTTTCCGGCCCAAGATCTGTGACCTCTCCCCCCAAAAGTTATGTTATGACATAGTAGGATTGCTGGATCAGAGATTATGTTGGCCTCAGTTAACACTGTGCTCATTCTGTCTCTCTCTCTCTCTCCCCCTCCAGTGTGCTACATAGTGAAGTGCCCCGTGGGTCGGGCGTGCAAGATCATCAGCAGCATCGGCCAGGCCTTTCAGGCTCGATTCCGGCAGCTTCTCAGCCAGAATGCGTTTATCTTACCCACAATGCAGAGGTAAATATTACCTATGGCACCTTTAACTATGTGAATGGTTTTGTTTGGTTTAGCCAGACCTCCCCATGAATACCACCAATCTATCTATTTATTTCATAATATTCAATTTGTGAAATGGTTTTTCTCAGTGAAGATGAATGGTGTGGTTAATATGTGAATTCAGGTGTTTGATGGAAATAATTGACAGGATACCAGAACGGAAAGACAACGAAATCACAGAGTTTAGTGAACGGACAGAGGAGTCTGACTACTACAATCAGATCCCAGGGAAGGCGCCCCCTGCTGGTGGAATACAGGACCTGCGTATCTCAAGAGAAGCTGATCAACAGGACGGTTTGGTACAAGAGGTCAGAAATTATGTATAAAAAAAAAAACCTCTTTGTTGTAAGTTTGAGTTAGTATTATTATATCTATATGATCTGGGTCAGCAGTCAGATACAGATCTTTTAGGTTCTGAAGAGCTGTCCCTTTATTTCCAGTTTCTTTATTTAAGTTATTTTAATCACATGATAGGAAACATTATGTAGGTTATTTTGTGATGGTATGATACATTATATTAATAACTATCTTCAACACACTCAGATGTACACATATGTTTACATTCGCAAATGCATGCCAATGCATACCTATAGTATACACTTAAAGCCAATGTATGGCCTACACACAATCATATTTGCAACATATTGAACATATTATAATGCTTTTACTCTCGTCCTTTCTTTTTCTCTCACTCCCCCCCCTCTCTCTTTCTCTCTCTCTCTCTCTCTCTCTCTCTCTCTCTCTCTCTCTCTCTCTCTCTCTCTCTATCTCTATCTCTCTCTCTCTCTCTCTCTCATACTTACACACACACACACACACACACACACACACACACACACACACGCAAGCACACACACACGTGCACTAAGACTCAAAGATTTGTCTGCATGACTCATCTATTTCAGATGCAGGTCTGCTCCTCCAAGCCTATTTCACTGTATGAGAACTGCTCCATTGCACGCGGCCCTGCAGCGTCATCTACAGGTAAACACCGGTAGCACACACCCAGCTTGGGGGAAACATTTTCCATGCCAATTAATAAAACAACCTGTGTTGTAGTTTGTGGGCATATATGTGCAGTTATTTGTGCGTTTATGATGTGTGAAGGGTTATATATAAGTTTAAGTATTTTCCTGATTTATTGTAATATAACGTTAATATTTTTTCCCAGCTGATGGGAGTGTTTGTGCGGCCAGCGTGGAGCACATGGAGCAGCCTGACTGTGGACATGAGTGTGGCCCGCTCTCCCAGGATATGATTGAGAAAGAAGGGTGGTTTCATGGCAGGTGGATAACCGTAAAACCACTCTCTAAAACCCAACCTCTATCCTCAATAACTCTCTTATTCACTTTTCAACTACGTTTCTTGTCAGGTGTTCAAAGTGGGAGCAAACAGTGATTGCAATAACTTGTCTTTCACCACATGGTTCTGTCCTTGCTTTGTTTTTTATTCTTCTGTGTTTGGTTACTCTTCGATACCCCTTGGCCACAACGAGGCTACAGCTAAAGTCAATTCTAAATTGAAGTAAAGTTTAACTCTATGGCTTGACACGTTCTCAGAGAGATGTTTAAAGATGTTCAAAGACACAGATATGTGGGTCATTATGGGCTAGAATTTAGACCCAAGATGGAACCAAGATGGCTGGGTAACAGTTTACAATAAGGGTACATTAATTAACCATTAATTAACATTTCTTAATGCAGTTCTAAACATTATTATATAGCACCAGCATAGGGGTTAGGGTTAGTAGGTTAGAGTTAGGGTTAGGATTGACCCTAATAAATAATGTATGAATGAATCCCTTACTTAACATAAACATCATTACCATAGTTAACATGACCGTTAGTAAACATGAGCACCATTAGTAAATTATTACTAGACCACAAGTTATCTGTAATTAACTGTTAGTTCATGCTTATTACTGCATTAACTAATGTTAATTGATGCACCCTTATTTTTAAAGTCTTTCCAATGGCTGCTAGTTGAATAGGGCCCATAAACCTAAGCCTCCTTAAGTGTGACTAAAGCCCTTGTCCCGGGTGGTGCTCTGGTTGCAGGCTGGGCCGGGAGCAGGCGGAGGCGCTGCTGTCCTGCAATGGAGACTTCCTGGTCAGGGAGAGTTGCTCTGCCTCGGGCCAGTACGTCCTCAGCGGCATGGAGGGACACACCATCAAGCACCTCCTGCTGGTCCACCCCAACGGACAGGTGTGTGTATGTGTGTTTGTGTATAAGATAATATTTGATTGAACTCAGATGAGAGAGAGAGAGAGAGAGAGAGAGAGAGAGAGAGAGACAATCAATGTGTGTGCGTGTGCATCTGTGTGTCTATGTGTATGCACGCACGCACATGCATGTCTGTGTGTGTGACATGTGTGCGCATCCATCCATCATCCGGTCCGTATGTTGTGTATGTTCTTCTGACATTCACATTCATGTACTGGTGGGTGTTCACTTTAGTACCAAAATGTGTGTGTGTGTCTGCGTTGTCAGGTGCGCACGTGTGACCAGGTGTTCCAGAGCGTGGGTCACCTGGTGCGTTTCCATATGGGGAGTCGAACACCCATCGTCTCTGGCTGCAGCGAGCTGAGTCTGACGCAACCCATCTTGCACACATACTGACACACTCACACTCACACACACACACACGCATGTGCACATGCACTCACCACACACCCACAAACACCAACCTGGTATGGATTTTATGTTAGATTTACTCACAGCAGTGGTTTTCAAAACCTTTGTTGTAAATAAAAAGAATGTATTCCAGTTACATATTTTAGGGAACGCTATAGAGATGTACAGGCTAACACTTACTGAACACTGTGCATAGTTAATTAGTATACACTCAAAAGGCAGCAAGAAAATGACTTCATGCATCTGATACCAGGCTTATTCAAGCACATGTGAATACTGTTTAGTGTGACTTGGTTATTATTAATATTTAATCTCAGGTCAGATTTGAGCTGAATCCACACTGTGCCTTTCCACCTGTTAAAATCCACTTGATGGATCTTAGTTAATATTTGTTTGCATTAGTTCTTTCTGGATGTTTTAACTGAAGTAATCATCTTTTTGGTTTGTTTTGGGATCACCATAATGTTCCCTGGATGTTAACTACTTTTGTTAACTCTTACATATGTAAATAGCACTGCTTAGTTCCTATTAAAATGCCTCTCTTAATTGCATATTTGAGTGTTTTCTTACTTTAATGTCAGACCCCTTTGAAAGACCCTGAATTTCCTGTTTGGGATTCATAAAGTACAACTTATCTTTTCTCTTAAGTGATTGTGACATCAACTTGATCCAAGTAGAATGAGTCATCTTCTTTAATCACAGGAAACAAACTGACACTAAAACATTTGATAGCACACAAAATAACACTGGAAAGTTTACTTTCCTGAATAGTCTTCTGCCACAGAGGATGTGAGTGAAGACACATATCACATATAATTTGCACCCAATGTAATAAAACACATCTGAAAAAAAAGGGAATGGAAAAAGCTGGTTTTGATAGTGTTTGTTATTTGACCAAATTGCAACCAGAACACACACACAGGAAATCCGCACACACTGAGCACTGTGATCCAGATATTACCAGTCCCTGCCGAAGGCTGTTTCTGTGGTTCTGGGTCAGAGCAACCTGATGTTTTCTGGGAGTAGTGTCATCCTCACTGTGTCCACAGAAAGCATGTCCCTCACCACAGTTTGCCCTCTGCAGGTGAGGCCCTGCAGCCCCTCATGTCCCAAAACAACATTTATCACAAATAAATGACCTAAATTCCTACATTAAATTTCATTTCCACCTGTTAAGAACCACTTCTGCAGAACAATCTCTTTTTCAATTCTCAATTAAAAATAGATTCTCCCTCTCCCTCTCCCTCTCCCTCTCCCTCTCCCTCTCCCTCTCCCTCTCCCTCTCCCTCTATTCTTTTGCACTCTTTATCAAAGTCTTGAGCCACAGTTCAACACAATTTAGTTTTACTGCTAGGGGGCTTCCATTACTTTCTTTGCATTACATGGTACACACCTACATGGTGTGAGCCTCAGTTCAGGCCTCAGTGTCTCTAATGTGTTCAGCATTTCAATCTGATAAACCCCCTTCATTAGGCTTGTCATGAGTGCTTAACCAGTCTCAGGCCTCGCAATATGTGTTTATTGATTACCACATGACTCATGAAGCCCTACATCTGGTCTTTAGTGAAGCGCCGCTCTTTGAGACGGTTTAATGTGACTACAAGGAGAGAACCGGGGCGGTGGTTCTGATCTCGCTGTAAGAACGAGTGCTGCGTCACTGTGATCTGCCAAGAAGCCATTAAGACAATAGCTAGCAGAACCTGAGGACAGGACAGTCCAAACACCAACACATGTTTGTCATCGGCATATCGACATGCGTCGCACGCATACACGTGCACACACGCACACACGCACACATGCAAATACACACAAGCACACACACACACACACACACACACACACACACACACACACACATCCACTCACACACATTTATCAACACAAAAATGTTTTGTACACAATGGTGTTGTTAGCGAGACAACATCTCATCTCCAAAGATCATAAATATCTTATAAACCTTGGCACCAATGCAAATAGTTCAGTAGCGTTGGGTTCATACATCAAGCATCTTTATTGTGGTTGCAACAATTGCATCAACTAGGGCTACAAGGTCCTATCGTGATAAATTATTGAATCCAATAAATACTGTTTTATATTCAGTGTTTTACTGATCCTGTCGTCAAACAAAAAAATA
>JACYXH010000659.1:11202500-11365000 GCA_026745465.1 Lota lota
TCAGTCAGTCTGTGTGTCTGCCTTCCAGACTGTCTGTTCAATTATCCTATTTATCTCACGGGTGGATAGAGATGCTCTGTCTATCTTTCTATCTATCTATCTATCTATCTCTCTCTCTATATATCTATCTATCTATCTATCTATCTATCTATCTATCTATCTATCTATCTATCTATCTCTATCTATCTATCTATCTATCTATCTATCTATCTATCTATCTATCTATCTATCTATCTATCTATCTATCTATCTATCTATCTATCTATCTATCTATCTATCTATCTATCTATCTATCTATCTATCTATCTATCTATCTCTAAAGAAAGAAAGACAGACAAAGAAAGAAAGCAAGAGGGAAGAGAGAACTGTTTTTACTTCGGCTAATTTTCTCAAAATATTTCGCATGGATATTGGCACTGAGTGGGACGACCAGAGGAAATGGTGCATAGATGCTGCAGCCAATCACAACACACAGTGTGAGAAAGTCTCCCTTCACTTAATGCTCCAGGGGCAGCTGCAGCCCATCTCTATCTAGACAATCCAAAACTATCCGCAGACTGAGTCTTACATTGAAATTTATTTATTTGCTGCCTTTATGTTGTTTATTCACAACATTAAAGCTGCGGTATAGGTACGATTAGAGCGTTGTAAAGAGAGACAGCAGAAAATAGCAGAAGAGAGCAAGTTTTTGAAACTAAACCAAAAGAAAATCCCTTTGTCTCTGCTCCCTCCCTCCCTACATTTGTCCGCCATTGAGAAGTGTTTAATTGCACACACATGTGATTGACAGGCAAGATAGATTCCCCAAACCAATCAGGAAAGAGATGCCCTGATTGGTCAGAAATGAGCTGGGAGCGGCCTTAAGTCTTCATTGGCTCGTACAGAGGCTTGCAGCTGGTGCGTTAAAGTCAAAAGAGATATTCCCACAGTGCATTTCACTCACCAGAAGCTGATGGATGGCTATGACATTTCTAACAAATTACATTCAAATAATATATTTTAAATGTTACCTACAGCACCTTTATATAAAAAAATGTAACTGTAATATAAATAGAATTATGATACACCAGCATCACTTTACCATTAAGGATTCCGGAGGCCGGCTTACTTTAAGCATATGACTACACACTTGTTACATTGTTTATTATTTTATCTTCTAATCTCTTGTCCTGGGCCAACTTGTCAATACGTATGGTTTAATTTTTGAGGTAGGTGCACTCAGCCTCTCACCTGTGAGCGACGAAGACGAGGGAGGGTTGGTTCGAAACTGTAAGAAGCAGGGGGGTCAGTGTCTTATGATCAATGACAGCCTTTCTGTGTCAAGGGGGAATGGACGATAACCCTGCCCTGCTTTGCATCATGTATTTTCTCCCACGCTATATCCTGTTGATATGAACCATGAATTTAAACTAAACCAAGCCTCAGTAAAAACATAGCCCCTCCGATTACATCAGAACTATCACTCTTACAATGCCCTGTGTGCATGTGTCTATGATTCTATCTGCTTGTGTGAGTGGGTGTGCATGTCTTTGTGTGTGTGTGTGTGTGTGTGTGTGTGTGTGTGTGTGTGTGTGTGTGCGTGTGCATGGATGCATGTTTTCAGTCATGGTGTCTCTGTGTGTTTATGCGAGATGTCCAATTAGATATTCATATACAATAAAGTCCAGATGGCTGTGTGTAGGACAGACCTAATGATCGCACACACACACACACACACACACACACACACACACACACACACACACACACACACACACACACACACACAAACATACACACACACACACACACACATTTGCAATAGGTCCTGTGGGGACCACAGTGACAGGTGGGTTCTCAGGGTTACTGCTATCACCCTCTAGTCCTCTCCACCCAACTCCCGACTCTACCCTCTTCCATGCTTACGTAGCAGAGGAGAGTCTTCACCTCCATGAGGAAGATGTGGTGGTCATATGCAGGCTTGGAGGAGCTGGCTTACTTGCCAAAGCAATCCAGACCGTCTCTCAATACCTACTTTTGGTATGTGTGTGTGTATCAAACACTGTATCAGTGTGTGTCTGTTTGTTTGATTCAAACAGACACACACACACACACACACACACACACACACACACACACACACACACACACACACACACACACCATGAACACTTACAAATCCCTACACTTTTTAAATCTAAGTTTGGGGTTTATTCAGTAAGTGACAGAGTGATTAAACAGGTGGCTATTGTACAAACACTCCCTCGAAGCTAAGCAGATGTAATGAAGGCTATACGTTTTTATACAACAAAAAAAAGACGTTCCGTTTTCAAACCGACTGAAACAGTTACTGTAGGCTAAATCTTCTGGCTCCCCTTGTTCCATAACTTATTTGCACTCTATTTTCTGTATCGCGAGAGCTGGAATAAAACATTTTGATGGAAAGTTGAGCAGGCACGGATGAGGAAGGAGTTCTGCTGTGAGGGAGAGCGAGAGAGAGAGAGAGAGAGAGTAAGAGAGAGAGACAGTCAGGGGGAGAGTTTGAGAGAAAGAGAGAGAGAGAGAGAGAGAGAGAGAGAGAGAGAGAGAGAGAGAGACAGTCAGGGGGAGAGTTGAGAGAGAGAGAGAGAGAGAGAGAGAGAGAGAGAGAGAGAGAGAGAGAGAGAGAGAGAGTGTTTGTGTGTGAGTGAGAGAGCGAGAGACAGAGAGAGTGTCGGGGGAAGTTTCACCATTTTCATCCTTTGGAATGCATCAACGCCTCTGGATGCACCAGGTTGGACGACAAACGTTGAAATGCGCAATTATTTGTAGCGTTTACAAAGTGGTTTGCCTGGGCTTAATTATTTTCCACAGATATCTTTGAAACATTCCTTTTGGAAAAGTTAAAGGAAACTTGGTCCTCTATCGGGTCTGAGGCGTATCTCCTACTGGGGAGATAAGGTAAAGTAACGTTCAAATTTGCGATAATAACTAGAATTATCCTACTGTGAATGTATTTCATGATCAGATATTTCACGCAACAACGTACAGTTACCTGTAAGACTAGAGAACGCATATATGCGCAGCATCACTTTGCACACTTTTTTTTCTTTTCTTTTTTGCGAGTTTGTATTTATTTCGGACTTCATTTCTTTCCACAGCTTGGACTCGGTAGTACTGCGTGGACGGCGTCGCAGTCGCAGTCGTCAGTAACTCCACACTGACCGGTGGAGTTGTACACATTTTGAGAAGAAGAGATGCTGGACAGTGCAAGTCGAGGACTGCTGGTGCAGCTGGTCGTGCTGCTGCTGCTGGTGGCGTTGCTGTCGCCTCTGGCCGTGGCCGTGGCCGAAGAAGACGCCGCTGCTGCAGAGCTGGTCACCCCGGCAGACAGCGAGCTGGCCAAGCCGTCCGAGCCCAGAGCAAGCCGGGCTAAGAGGAGGGGAGGCTCGGAAGTCCTCAGAGGGTAATGGCACTTTCAAACGAACTAATCGATACCATGTGTTGCAGGAATAGGGCCACCTCCGTTTTTTTCTGTTTCTTATTATTCCCCCCCCCCCCCCCTTTTTTTGTTGTTGTATGTTTTCGAAATTTTGCTGTTCCTTTTCTGTTAAACAACGATGATTTATTATTACCAAGTTGTAAGACGTGGAGCAGCAGGTGTAGCCTATACGCTGCGGTATAGTTTCCATTGTATGCATTCTATGTGTCTTCCAGGGACTTGGCTAAAGTGGAACGTCACATAAACAATTTGGCATTTATATAAAGAATGCAGATTGAGACCCACAAATGCGATTGTGTATGATAGGAAGTTTGAAGCAACTCTAGTAATTAAATATTGGCAGGAATATCACATTCCTGATGACTGCAATAATAAATTACATCCAAACAAAGGAGGCCATTGGTCGTGTGTGGCTGCAGGAATGTCTGTTGCACTGAGACAGAGATTGAGGAAGAGAGAGAGAGGGAGAGAGAGACAGAGACAGAGAGAGAGAGACAGAGAGAGAGAGACAGAGAGAGAGAGAGAGAGAGAGAGAGAGACCGAGGGAGAGAGAGAGACCGAGAGAGACCGAGAGAGACCGAGAGAGACCGAGAGAGGCCGAGAGAGGCCGAGAGAGGCCGAGAGAGACCGGGAGAGACCGAGAGAGACCTGCAGCTTTATCCTTTTTCTGGCCAAAAACACCACACCCCAGTTTGGGATAAATTACATCTGCAGCTGTACACAGTGGGTGACTGCTGTAGTTTTAGTTGGTGTGTGTGTGTGTAAGACAGAGAGCGAGAAAGAGCGCGTGTGACCATGTGTCCACAGTGCGAGTCGGAGTGTGGATATGAGCATTTACAGCAGAATGGGTAAAATAGTGATATGATTGAAATACAGATAAAGAGCGAGTGTGTGAGAGCGAAATGTTGTACGTCGACTGTGTAAAGATGACTGCTGTTGATTCAGGTCATATGCATATGCAGGCCGTTCAATGTACGTTTTTAACAGGTATTTTGTATTTTCGAATGTCATTTATCAGAACATCTGCATGCAGAAAGGGGAGACATTCTGGCTGCATACTGCATCTAGCCCTCGCTCATCCCTGGAGAGCAGTGATGCTCGGCCCCTGGAATCGTGGAACTATTTCCCTGCCTGTTATATGAATTTCAATTGTTAACATGACCACTGCTTCAAGCACAGTCCAAGTATGATGCTATGTGGACTGTGGAGTTCTGCTACTCGGTATATGGTTAGGTGAAGCTTGGCCCCTCAAATGATCAGGGAAATATCATGTCATATAATATAATTTGGCTCATAACCCTTGAGCAAACACATGTCTTGGCTGTTTTGTTTTTCTGGAATGACTTAAACAGAGTTTTCTGCGGAACGTTAACACAAAAAACAACAGTTAACTCTTGTAGCGCTGGCGTCCAGCAGAAAATACGCATTGACACTGTAAAGTGGTCAGAAGCAGCTACATTTTCATACCGTTTTCATGCAGTTAAAATTATGAGGATGAGGATAATGAGGTTTTGAATACGTTCAAAAGGAAATTTGGAGGGTGAATGTCAGTTTGTTTAATACTCAGTAAACACTAAATACTGTGCCTCCACCTGTGGACAGTAAAAAGATTTGACAACAAATGTGGCAGTGATTGCTAATACATTGCTAAAGTACACAATCATATTGGTTATAAGGTGGAGTATGAAGGTAAAGGCCCTGTTTAGTCTTGTTCTTTTAAAGTAAATCTCAACATTTGCATGCAAGTATCAATATCATATTGTTAAAAAAGCATTTAAGGGGCACAGTTGAGTGCCGTATTTTTGTAATAATATTCGTAATAATCTAGCCACGGTGTGGAGAGAACATGGACTGGACAGGATTTGAGCTTTAACCATACAATCAAGTGATGTCGTGAGATTTAAATATGGTTTCTGTTCTTATAGCTTTTAGTAATTTTACATGCAGGTTTCATCACTAGTTTTTTCTAGATGTTCATTATTGTTCAGTTTGTTAGGCTTTTGATTGTCCTATATTTCATAATAGTTCTAGACATTGATGATTGTGACAGATGTCCATGATTGTTTATGATTGATTGTTCTAGATGTTCATGTAGGCATACGAGGCTGTAGTGCTTTCGATATCACACTTTGGTCCAGGGTCATTGACTCATCTGAGCCTGATAAGTGATTCATCCCACCTAACGCTCCACAGCAAACCCTCATCCACACATACTGCCGACCCAAAGACAAACTTTTTTCACTGCACTGACCAAATGAACCCCATTGCTATTAATTGAACTGCAAGACACACTCAAGACATTTTTATCACCTGATGAGTTAAATCATACAACATTTGGGACAGGGTAATATTCCAGGCCCCTCTTCCATGCATTCCTGAGATGCACACTCTCCCACACATATAATTATACATACAAATACAAACTCATCCTCACGAGGATGATCAACAACAACTTGGACTGTGAAAAACAAGAAGTAAATGGACATGATGCCGAACATGCATGAAATGTTTCTTTGAAACCATTTTGAGGATTTATAGTGCCTCTATTTCGTTCTGAACACCCCCCTTTGTCTCTCTATCGCTTACCCCTCCCAATAATAGTGGGGCTCATATAACAGTCCTGTGACATCAAACGGAACATGTGTAGAACACTCCCTCTTTGTCCTTGTCTCTCTTTCTTCTTTAACATTTTAATTAGTTAACATTTAAATTTTAAGTTTAACTAATGCATGCTTTATAAGTGTATTCCGCAATCACATATTGTGGTAATGTTATCAAGTGATTGAATGCATGTTTATTGATAGAGCAGGAGTGATTTTTATTGTTGTGTTCATCCATGTGGTTCCTCATCTTCTTGATTCATATAATTTGTATTTTCCCTTTATTTACTTTGATTTAACTGTTACTTTATTCAAGATTGGTCTGTCACATGTGTAAACTGCCTCCATTCAATGATTTAAGTTTGCAGATCATTTATCCTCTTCAGTACATGTGGTATTATAATGCCTGTTATATAGCAGTTCAAGTTCAGTTAAGTTAATAATGAGACAATCAATTTTTATCAATTTATCTCCTTGCCTTATATCTGATATAGTTTAATGTTTGAGATGTCAATTCTGTATTAGCTGGGGAATCCGGCGAAGGAGAACAGGCATTGTGTAATGGTATGTCCAGCTAGTAATAAACTAGGGAAAGCCAGAGTCTCATCATTAGGCCCAATCAGATGACGCAAACTACTCTTTAAAAGTCAGAGACTTCCATTGTCTCATCCTGACTCAGCTTAAAGACTAAATTGTTTGCCAACAAAGTTTGTCACAGTTCAGAAGTTTGTTAAAGTTCAGAACGTTTATTCAATTTTAGAAGTTTGTTAAAGTTAAGAAAGTTTGTTACAGTGCAGGAAGTTTGTAACAGTTCAGAAGGTTTTAAGGTTCAGAAAGTTTGTTGATGTTGAGAAGTTTGTTACAGTTCCAAAGGTTTGCCAAAGTTCAGAAAGTTTGAAAAGTTGTTAATCGCTCTGTGTTAATACATTTAATTATAATCGAAGGTAGCCTAGTGTGTGCGGTTTGTTGAAGCGTAGAATAACTGATTTTGGACTAGAATTTTGACTTGATTTGTTTTTCCTAACAGATATTCCAGATATTTGGGAAGTGGTGCCCCATTCCAGTAGTAAAATAATCAAAGTTACGGTTAGATCAGTTTGAGCCACTTAATCACGATGTTCTAGATAATTAAGTTAATGATTATTCTAGATCTTCATGATTGTTCTAGATCTTCATGATTGTTCTAGATGTTCTTGAGTGTTCTAGATGTTCTTGATTGTTGTAAATCAGTGGTTCCCAACCTTTGACTGGAGGTGTACCACTAAATGGTCATCAATACCTTTTACGCACGGCCAGATATGCTAAATACCCTCGCGTACGGTGGTACGCGTACCGCAGGTTGAAAAGCACTAGTCTAGATCTTCATGATTGTTCTAGATCTTCATGATTGTTCTAGATCTTTATAGTTGTTCAAGAGCTTCATGATTCTACATGATTCTTCCTCAGGCCTAATGTGTGTGGATTCAGAAACAACGCTGTCTGCTGCCAAGGCTGGAAGACCCTGACCGGAGGGAACCAGTGTATTGTCCGTAAGTACTCCATCATTCACCAGGTATCAGGAACACCTTCTCAATTTCAAAAACCCCTCCGAAAACCATAACACAGCCATCGGCTGTGTTTAGCTGTCAATGAATCCTACACTCCAGGGTCCAAAAGTAACTTTTTGAATTTTGTCTTTTTACCTGCCAGATTGTAAATATCTACTAGCCAAGCAATTGTTATAATACGTAACCATGAATTTGTTGACCTGCCAAATGGTCAAATCTATCCACCATTGGCTGGTGGCAGGTGTTAATGTTGGACCCGGCTAGATTCTCTACTTACTTATTTTGGAAGCAAAGCAGCTGAAATGCAACTGTGCATAGTGATTGGAATTGATTTTGAATTCAAATTATTAATTTGACGGCAAAATGATTAGTTTCACGGAATAGATTATTAATTAAAATAATTACTCAGTTCTCTCTCCCTCACTCTTTCTCTGTCTCTCTCTTTCTCTCCCTGTCTGTTGGTCTCTCTCTATTTCTCTCTCCACCTCTCATCTGACAGAACAGTGCTGCCTGTTGAGTAGAGTGATTGCAGTCTGGCTTGCTGTCTGCCTGAGGTCGCTCTAATGACATTGTTTAGCAGTTGGGTTCAGGGAGTTTGGAGTCTGGGCCTGGACGGTACCTGATTGGAGTTATGGCCACTGCACCATGCCAACAACACTGTGGGAAGGGGAATAGCAGCCAGCCTCGCTTCATCTCACAGTGGATAGAAACAGTTAGCTGGATGTGGACAAAAGGGCAAAAATGAAGCTTGGCACCTCTGCCAAATCATCTGCAATTATCTAAGAATGATATTGGTTGAAAACACAGATATGGCCGTGTTCTAACTGGGGCCTATTTTAGTTTTAATGGCTTGGCTGTACTCTATGTTTATTGACTATCTAATTTCCCTTGAACATAAAGAAAAAATGCTTGTAATTAACTATGGGGGCGGGATAGCTTAGTTGTTAAGGTGTTTGACCGCAGACATCGCTTCGAACATAGATCCTTCCGGCAGGCAGGTTCTATGTCTGCTGTCTACCTGTAGACATCCTTGAGCAGAATAGTTTTTAATAGTAAACTACAACATGTGCTGTTCATACTGAATTTGTCTCCAGTCACTATTTAAAATGGTGTTTAAGCACACAACATGACGATGCTGAGAACTTCTTCATTGACTAAAGTGTGACTTGTGACTTCTGCAGCCATCTGCCGTAGTACCTGTGGAGATGGATTCTGTTCCAGACCCAACATGTGCACTTGCCCCACCGGCCAGATCTCGACTTCCTGTGGGACCAAGTCAGGTTTGTTCAATGTGATATTCCTTTTTCCAATACGTCAATGCTCTACAGCTGGACCTCACTGGTCATGTTCAGGGAGATCAGTATTGGTTTAAAAATATATTTTGGCCAATATCTCCGATCAGTGACTATAAAGCAATCAGCATATTAAAATGCAGTTCCTTCGTTGTGCTTCTATTAACTTTGTTTACAGTGAACATACAAGGGTGGCTCAGTGGATACGAGGCCAGTCTCTCAACACAATGAAACTAACTAACAGAAATATGAGGCTAACTTATGCTGTCGGAAAGGCCTGTTTGGAGAGCTCCTCCCACACTGTTTCTGTGGGGTTTCTCAGTTGTCAAAGTATTATATAGAAAAAATTATTGTTATGATATCGTTTTCGTTGGCTTACCAGTTCAGTCCAAGAATACGTGTAAGAAAATAAGACTACAGTAATGAGCTTAGTCAAGGAATGTGTTTCTAAACAGCCCTTAATGCAGCTTCAACACAGTATCTGTGTTGCAATCATGTGCTTGAAAGTAGAGGCCTATCCTTGAAAGTGGAGCCTTTTCGTGTGCGATCAGAGTGGGCGTCTGTCTTGGATGGAATCCACTGTCAACAGTCTTCTCTACGACGCTCTCATAGAGCAGCTCTCAAAGCGCTTTCTCCCTGTGTGCTCATCTGTTTATAAAGCATATACCTCTTGGAAGATCTAATCACTAATAACCCAGTTGCATGTGTGTGTGTGTCTGTGTTGATTGTGTGAACGTATGTACTGCATGCATGTGTCTGTATGTACTGTATGGGTATGTATGTTTGTGTATGCGTATTTGGATTTGCGTGTGTATGTATGTGTATGCGTGCGCATGTGTGTCTGTGTGTGTGCCCGCACCTGTGCGTGTGTGTGTGCGTCTGTGTGTGTGTGTATGTGTCTGTGTGTGAGTGTATGCCTGCACTGGTGTGTATGTTTCTGTGTGTGTGCTTGTGTGTGTGTGCATGTGCATGTGCATGTGTGTGTGTGTGTGTTACTGTCCACAGTCCAGCACTGTAACATCCGCTGCATGAACGGTGGATCGTGTGCTGAGGACAACTGTCTCTGCCAGAAAGGCTACGTGGGGAACCACTGCGGACAACGTAAGACCCACATAAACGACCCAATGTGACATGTAAAACTCAAACTCATTCATAACTAACTCATATCGCCAGACATAGTTAACATTCTCTACCATTCAGGCTGTCCTCAGGTTGGTCCGTAAAGCTTTACCCCTCCTGTTTCTGTCTCTCTCTCCAGCGGTGTGTGAGAACGGCTGTCTTAACGGAGGCCGCTGTGTGGCCCCCAACCGCTGCGTGTGCACGTATGGCTTCACGGGAGCCCAGTGCGAGAGAGGTAAGCAAAGGCCTGCGTTCTGTGAGTCAGCCTTTTCTGCGCCCCCCCCCCCCCCCCCCCCCCCCCCCCCCCCATCCTCGAGCTCCACGCCGTGGTCAATACCGTAAGCCCCCACGCTACCACCAGCTTGGCGGGCACGACCACATGACAAGCTCTGGGAAAGAGTGTGGGTTTGAGGTGTACTGGTTGTTGGTTGGTCGGTTGGATGGTGTGGCTATGGGCTGATCGAGCTAAAGGGGGGGGGGGGGGGGGGGGGGTTAGGGAATTTGGTGTGTTGTGAAATATGTTTGTCAAGTGTGAGAGCATCGATGACTGCTATTTTCCACATTCAAAAACAAAACAAAACATTAAAAGGAGCATTTCCCCAGATTCACCATTAACATAACCTTCCCCCCATCACCACCACCACCCCCGGTTGAAATGGTCAGAGCCTCGGAGGTGTACAAACACTGCAGGGTTTTGCACTGTGATTCACTCTGCTGTTTGTTAGTGGGATTTAGATGTGCGATGCGTGTAAGCTTGTGCAGCTAGCGCAGGAGTGCCACCCAGGAACGCATGGGATGTTTTCTTTTGTGATGCCATTGACATCTTTTTAAAGTTCATCTTTAGACTCCCAGCAGAGCTTATAACTACCGGCATCCTCTTCTTTTGCTTCGAGTCACGGTCACACAGCCTTGGGACTGAGCTGGTTGTCCTCCGGTGTTGCTTTAACCCCGCCACTAATGAGACAGTGTCCGTCCACTCTGTGGATGAGTGCCAGGCCTTATCTGTCCTGACAGGATTTCAACATGTTGTGACTTTGGTTTCCACTCTGTCCTGCAGACGATCTGGCCTGGAGGTTTTTGCGGGACTGGCGGGAATGTGGCGTTTTGTTGGTGTTTTCTTTCTGAGGTCACTGGTTACAGCTGAAACCACTACTATAATTAAGCAGTTTGTAGTTTAATAAGTATGGGGCTTGTGTGTTGGTGAGTGTGGTGGTGTGTGTGTGTGTGTGTGTGTGTGTGTGTGTGTGTGTGTGTGTGTGTGTGTGTGTGTGTGTGTGTGTGTGTGTGTGTGTGTGTGTGTGTGTGTGTGTGTGTGTGTGTGTGTGTGTGTGTGTGTGTGTGTGTGTGTGTGTGTGCGTGCGTGTGGGTGTTGGTGAAGGTGCTAGTGAGTGTGGGTGAATATTTTACATATGAAACTGTAAAATATAAAATATAAAAATAATATCATAGATGGGCAGGTCTTCTTTGTGTTTGTGTGTGTGTTTGTGTGTGTGCATGCCTGTGGGTGTGTTTGTGTGGGTGTGTGTGTGTGTGTGTACGTGTGTGTGTATGTGTGTGTGTGTGTGTGTGTGTGTGTGAGTGCATGCATGCATGCATATGTGTTGTTGCTTGTGTTTTGTTTGTTGAGAACAAAAGATCATGACATTGCCTTGAATGACCTTAATTTGCATACAATTAACTGTTTTGTAACCTGGATCCCTGTTTCCTGTTTTGAAACAAACAGATCCTCCACAGAATAAATAGGCCAATGGATAAGGTGGTGTCTTGAGGTGAACTTACTTCCAATGAAATTTCCAATGAAATTTCCAGTGATGACCGGCATTTGGCTCGGTCATCATTCGTCAAGTATTACCATTGTGCTCTCAGAGCCCCTCCCATTTCTGAACTCGCATTCGATCACACACATGCACATATATACACACTCACACACACACACGCACACTGGAATTCACGTTTGTTTTCATGCATACAAGTCGGCTGCACGCAGGCGAGCCAATGGCAAGCACAAATACAAACACACACTGCCCCTTACACCCATAGAGAAGTAGCACACTGAAATACACACACGGCTTTCCTAATGTCATTAACAGAAAGTGATCTGCTTAAAACGGGATCTTTTCACATTAGCAGAGTGGGGAGGTTTTCCCCTGCACGTCTCCCAATGAGGGAAGAGAGAGGATGGCTAGCTGGATATCCGATCCAAAGGTATTCATAGCACGTCCCATAGAGTGCTGCTTTTCATACAACAGTTGAAGGCACAGAGGTGGTTTGTACAACTACTTTATACAGCTGGAAGAGAGCAGGAACCGCCAGTGCTGTCGAAAAGCAATGCTCTACTCAAAATGTCGAAGTCACTAAATGTTTGTGGGTGCTTTTTTATAAATATGGTACCTACACATAGAAACATTGGGTTGAGGTAACTAATCCTGTTTTCTTTGGTGAATGGCCTGAAGACTAAAGACACCAAAAACAAGTAATTTGGCAATTTTTGGGAAAGACAAAGGCTATGTCATGCGGGGTAGTATGGGTGTCAGTTTGCTAGTGCGCATCTTCCTTCAATTTTGGAAATAAAAGAACAGAAGACCATCACAGAAGTGAAATTGATGAAATCATGGCAGCCCTACCTAGCCAAGTAGCAACAGTTAAAGTATGACCTTATAGTGATAGACATATTTTCCGTTACTCATCAATTGATTTGGGCTGGCTTATGGGACTAGTGAAAGCAGTGACAGTCATAATCACACACACACACACACACACACACACCGTATCCTTGGTTTCAACAATGGTTTGCAATGAAACAATGGCCCTGAGGATTTCAGTGAGACACTGCTGGAGTGGGAGGTGATAGACTGGGTTGAATCGTACATCGTCTCGTCATGCAAATCACGAGTTTAGCAGTCAGGTGAGAATAGATGGATAGATAGTCATGGTCTCCTAATGCCACAAAAATTGTCTCTGTAGCTCAGGAGATATTCCGTCCTTCCTGTTTGTGTCTTGTTCTTTGTCTCTGTGCTTATCTGTGGTTGTCATGCATTGTGTTGTGAACCATTGTGTCTGTGTCTGTGTACAAGTGTGTATTTCTGGATGCACAGTGCGCAATATGTCTTCAGGCTTTATCTTATTTTTCCCACGGTGGCAACATCCATATCAGTCATATCCTGATCACATCCAGCAAATATTAAACCATATAATTCCTCTCACATCCATATGAACACAATCACACCATACTAACACACTCACATCCATATAAACACAATCTAATCCATATCAACACAATCACATCGATAGTAACCCACTCACATCCATATCAACACAATCAAATCAATATTGACACACCCAAACCCAGAAGCACTCACATCCACTTTACCACACTCTCATCCATATTGACTCTGCTTCCATCCGGCCAACACAGCTCAATCCATTAGAGATCTTCATGCTGAGGAATGATTTTGGAGCCCATCCCCAAAACTAATTTGACCCACTTCCCCGTCAGCTTTCCATGCAGGTTTGTGTCTACTGGCTGTCGTTGTGTGTTCAACTTACCAGGGTCCCGAAGCAAGCAACGAGCCAGCCTTTTCCTTTGTGTACGGCAGCCAGTGAGACGCTGCTGACACTCATTAGTCACTAATGAGGATGAAAACACTAGGCTGTGTCCTGACACCCCCCCCCCCCCCCCCCCCCCGAAGTATGAGGTTGCCTGTCTGCCGAGATGGTTCTGCATGAATCCAAAAGTAGAGCACAAACAAATGGAAAACAACAAACAAAATCACTCCTTGTTCTCAAGTCCATCTCTCGCTGGACTTCGATGAGGTGGGTTTTGTGTGTGTGTGTGTGTGTGTGTGTGTGTATGTGTATGCCTGTGTGCGTTTGTATGGGTTTCATTATATGTGTATCTAGTGCTTGTCTGTGTGTTTATGTAAGTTTATGTAAGTGTGTGTGTGTGTGTGTGTGTGTGTGTCTGTGTATTAGTGCCTGCGTATTAGTGTTACTGTGTGTCTGAGGGTGAGCATGTGTGCCTGTGCATGTACGTGTGTGCGCGCGCCCGTGTTGTTGTGCGATTGTTCCCAGATGTACATGTTCATGGGTGGATCCCCCAGCTGTATGCAGTTCACAGATAGAAAGAGGGAGAGAGAGAGGGAGAGAGAGAAATAGGGATTCCGAGAGAGAGAGAGAGAGAGAGAGAGAGAGAGAGAGAGAGAGAGAGAGAGAGAGAGAGAGAGAGAGAGAGAGAGAGAGAGAGAGAGAGAGAGAGAGAGAGAGGCAGATAATGAGGGAGCGAGAGAAGGTATAACGTTTGAAGGGACACTCTTACTGTTGAGCTATCGGACGCTCCCTGTTTACCCCAGGTGACTGTTTAAGTGCCCCGCTTCTCTGTGTTGTGTTTCATGTTGGGATGTGTCTCTTCAAATTACCCCTCTCCTCTGGTTACAGCTGTAATAAGCAGGTATTATGTCAGATCTGGATTATGTGTGGCACTCACACAATAATAATACTGCATAGATGTTTAATCTGGAGAAAAAGGAAAACTTGTGTTTGCCATTTACACAGTCGAGTGTACTTAACTTATATGGGCGCCAAGTCCAAACTTTCCATAGAGCCTTGTAATTGCCCTGAATGAAGAGTATGCACTCGTTGACGTCTTCCTTTGTTGCCTCTTCCATAAGTGACACTGACTATCAGGTAGACAGGGGGGGGGGCAGCTACACATCCACTTAACCTGATTTTATGTATAATTTCAGTAGCCAATGACAAGGGAGCAATGGAAGTGAAGAATGCAACATGATATACACATGATTTAAATAGCATTAGAAACTAATTCCAACCAAATTCTGGACACATGATTGTGGTAGCAACAAGGAACTTGTTTTCCTTTCTACTCAAACCTTACAGTGCAGTATTATCTTTTAGCCTCTTCCATCCTTTTTTTTTTTAAAGGTACAGAAAGATGTAGCTCCATAGCTACATCTCGGAAAGATTAGCATAAGCAATATGCTAAAGCTTAATGCTAATGCTAAAGATACTTCATCAGACCTCGTCAGAGTATGACTGATGGCCACCATGGTAATTTAATAAGAGGGAGATGTAAATAAATAAAGTAGACAGATACATAGTCTAGAAAAAGGAATATAAAGATAGGGAGAGAGAGAGAGAGAGAGATGACCCAGTTCTGTTTCACACAGTGAAACCGGAGAACGCGGGACCTGTGGAGGCTGCCGTGCACGTGACGGTCCCGGGCCGGGCCAAGGTCCAAGCGAGAAACGCACAATGTCTTGTTTGTTTTAAAATGTCTGTAATGTTGGAGCGGGTCCCCCACTTTCCTCTCACTGTCTGTTGTCTGCTGTGAAACGTGGAAATTATTTTAGCTTTTGGAATGAATCCAGGTTCTATTGGGAGGTAGATGATCTTCCCTCTTGCTCTCTCTCTGTCTCTCGATCTCACCGCCGCCCCCTTTTTTCTCTTTCTCTATTTTACCTTCTCTCCGTCTCCATTTTGGGTCTGTATTTTCCAGTGTTTTTGTCACACTTGTGAAGATGTGTGATGATAAGATATGAAATGAGAGCGGAGGTTAATACCTGTCGATGGAGTGCCAGGAAGCAGATGACTTTGTGACACACAGAGAGATCAGGAAAAGGTTTAATGTAATCGTATAAAAAGAAGAACACAACGTTTTTTTCTTCAATCCATATTTAGTGTTTCGGACTTACTTAACATTCTGCAGCCGTGGAACTGGTAACGGAAACACCGTACTGGGTGCTGTGGACACACCCTGTCCGACACGCTGGTCTCAGGAATGATGACCTATTCCCCAGATTGTGTGAAGCTGGGAAGCCATTTTAAAAGCAGCACACTTGGACAGATGTGGAGTTGTCCTCTCGGTCCTGGACAACAGAGATAAAGGAAGCAGACTGATGGATGCATCATATGCTCAGCAGACAGGCACCAGCACACTGGTATCTGGACACTTGTGCTGATTGTGTGTGGGTGTTCCCCCCCCCCCCCCCCAGCTGGGTAATTTTTAGTGCCTGTTACTTTGTGTCCTCGGCCGCCCACATTGTTTTAAAAGCTTTTCCAGACCTCTCTACTATCTCTGCCTTTGTCTATCTCTCTCTCACACACACACACACACACACACACACACATACACGCACACACACACATGCATGCACGCACACAAGCACGCACACATGCTTGTACGCACGCTCAGCTACCCAACTAAACCACAGTGGCATAAATGCAAAGACACGCGCACACACACACACAAACACACACACACCCACCCACCCACACACACACACACACACACCCACACACACAAACACACACCTAAAAACTGTAGCTAGAGGTGAACTATTCACTATCACAAATGATGCGTCTTGTGTTAGATTACATTTATATGTATTGTTTCTTTTGAAATACCTCAGAGAGCTTCCTTTGCCACATAAACCAAACAAAAGTGTGGAATGTTCTTATTCAAAAAGTTCTAAGGTAGGGAAAATAACACACCATGTGGTATCGTTGATTTAGATGTATGTAGGCTCACAGGGGGAAAAGAAACACGTGTCTCTTGCTAGTGACGTTGAGTTCGACATCCTCTCCATGCATCATTTACTGTGGCCATGGCTTTAGTGAAAGTCTGTTTCACTCACTCAGCGCCATTCAACCGGATCTTATTAGTGGCCGAGTTAGTTGCCTGTTTCCGAAAAACCGCATTCCACTTGTGCCATCACCATCACCTGAGTGCTGCAGTTGGGAAAATATTTGGTATCTTCCACTGGGTTCATGCAGGGTGCAAACCACAGAAGAGTCCTCTGCAATAATATAGAGTTCTTAAGAACTAGTTTCAGCCTCTTGACTGGGATGAAAAAGGTTTAGCTCAGAATAGCACGGTACCTGGTTTTTACACACAACATTGTTTTATCTGTTTTTGTGTCCCAATGGCTGTTCTTGGAATGCTCTATTTTCTATTCACGCACTTTGACTTTGAAAACATATTGATCCCGTTTTCCCTCTCTTGGTTGTGTGTTGTGAAGACTACCGGACTGGACCTTGCTTTGCCTCGGTGAGCAACCAGATGTGCCAGGGACAGCTGACAGGCATCGTGTGCACCAAGACCCTCTGCTGTGCCACGGTGGGCCGGGCCTGGGGTCACCCCTGTGAGATGTGTCCGGCTCAGCCTCATCCCTGCCGTAGAGGCTTCATACCCAACCACCGAACTGGGGCATGCCAAGGTAGGACCCCTGTTACCTCTGTGTCTCCCTGCTCCGTTTATCTGCATGGTCTTATCTTGTTTATCTTGACCTCTGTCTTGTCTGTTGCTCTCCTGCATCACCTCAGGTCCGAGGGGGCAGGGAAGGATTGATGTCGTGTTTGGGTTTATGTTGTGAAGAATGAATGTTATTTTACGTGAAAATATTTGGCCATACTTAGCATAAATGATGTATGGTGATATATGAAGTTGTGTATGATATCAGACTCTTCGTTACAGTTGAAGCTGATTTCTTCTGATCTTCTCCAGAATTTGAACACAAAGCCAATAAGATACAATATGTTTTCATATTACATAACAAGTCCACCTGCCTAGCTCAGCTTCACTTCCTTCCTTCACTCCTTTTTTATTATGTTTAAAATTGTACATCTCCATCTTTTACATCTGTCTCTCTCTTACTCTCTTTCTCCTTTCCCCGTCTCCTTGCCCACTGTCCCAGCTCCGGGGGATTAGTTCTAATTGGGTTGGATTGGGGTAGATGGCAGTGCCCCCTGCATGCGTGTGGAATGCCCGCAGACGCACACTGCGCTGGGGCTGTCAGACGCGGTAACACGGGTCAGTGGCGCTGCCACGTGTGGGGAGCTCATTCCTGGTAAGGCAGACGTCTCCCTGTCTGCTCCACACCAGACAGCTTTAGAGCCACCTGCAGGGGAGGGGGAGTAAGGTGAACTGGGCCAAGCCCCGGTGGAACGTACTGTTCCCAGGGATGTAGCGCTGGCTCACATCCATAAAGATCTGATACCATATATTCACGCGACTGCATTCCAAAGCAACAGCAGTGTTTGGTGCGTAGAGATTTTTTTTTTTGTTGTTGCTTTGGAATGCAGTCACGTGAATATATAGTATCAGATCTTTATGGATGTACGGATAAATGGGTGAATAGATGGATGGTTGGACAGATGGATGGAATGGTGGTTGGATGGATGGATGATAAGATGGTTGATGGATGGGTGGATGCATAGATGTATGGCTGGGTAGATAGATCGACTAATGGATGGATGGATGGATAGTTGACTATGCATTTCTGAAAACGAAGATGACGGATGAAGAATATGTGGCTGGATAAATGGGAGAAATTATTTTTGCCAGCGATATGTTTTTCATCTTAGATATCAAATCTGCATTACAAATTAAATTGAATGCTGCACATGGACAGTTGTGAAAACTGGTCATTTTCCCAATGGATTGTAATGCTGATTGATGGGATGTTGTGTAAATTCTTGTTTGTTCCTGGTATTTGTAGGATGGGCTGATATGGCCTGTGATACAAAAGAATGGCGTGCCGTCTGAAAATAATCTGGCCTTCCGGCCAAACAGAACCAAATAGACATTATCATAATTTGTATGCTTAACAATATGATGATGATCATTATCAAAACTAGAAATTGTGTTGAAAAAATATTGGTAGAGGACATAGCCTGATAACCTTGTCCCTTCTTTCTCTTATATTTTATCACTTTATATGAGTCTTTCTTTCTGAGTTTTGTTCTAGTTCTTGCATGTGTCTGCCTAATTGAGAGTTCTGTGTGTCTCTGTGTGTGTGTGTGTGTGTGTGTGTGTGTGTGTGTGTTTGTGTATCTGCCCATGCAGGTGTGTGTGTTTGTGTGTGTGTGTGTATGTATGTTTGTCTGTGTGTGTGTGTGTATCCTGATGTGTGTGTCCACAATTGTCTTTTGGGTGTGTCCATGCATGTCTATGTGTGAAAGGAGCTCTATTCAGTGTGTTTTCTATGTGTGTGTGTGTGTGTGTGTGTGTGTGTGTGCAGATGTGGATGAGTGCCAGGCCATCCCTGGTCTGTGTCATGGTGGGAAATGCATCAACACCGTAGGATCCTTCGAGTGCAAGTGCCCTGCTGGACACAAGTTCAACGAAATCACACAGAAATGCGACGGTAAGAACTACAGGTCTGAACTGCTGAATAACGGATGGTCAGATTGACTTATAAGCAAGCAGTGCAGTGCGTTTTGTACTGCCTGACATATGCTCATTAACTACAGTAAAGCAGAGTTAACAAGGTTCTGGTCAACGCCACCCAAGCCAGTGGTAGTCTGATTAATAAGTAGATACAAAATACCATACTTAAACCAGCTGCCTCTCTCTCTAAGTACACTTTATTCAGGTTTATTTTAAACCAAAGCACAACACTTATTTTCCCTTTCAAACCACCTGGTTTTTACCATTTTCTTGCAAAGCTTTGAATATAAACCTTCAGACTCACTGGCAAACTCCTTCAGTCTGAGGAAACGTTGAAAGTCAGCCTGAAACATTTTTTAGAGAGATCTGCTCTCTTTGTCTCTTCTACTTTAACATGTATTAAGAATGAAACCTCAAAAATATGACTTAGTAACAGATATTCTTTCGGTAGAGTTTCAGCCCAGAACTTTCACCTCTGGTGCGTTTGGGTATAACCAAACAGACCGAACACGGGGTATGTGGCAATCATTTGCTGGGTAAAAATATGCACTGTTTTATGCCCAGAAATAATTGCCGGAAACTTCTGGATTGTGTAAAATACATTTCAAATAGGTCTACTATTTCTTAACAGACACTGTGCAATGTGATTTGCAGTTGGTTAGTTGTTAAAAGCAGTGCTGCAGCGACGCTGCATTCAATATCCCCTAACAAAACGTGTTTCCATTGTCCTTGCCAGCATGTGTTTCAGTCATTCTCACAGACACTCTAGGTTCACATTTAAGTTTGTAGTTTCAAGCCTAATAGTTGTAAGTCACTATAGCAAGGATTGGCAAAACTTCAGGGTAGCAGATATTTATGATTATCATGAAAATAATGTGTCAGGCACTTAAAGATTTCTCCACCCCTCTTCTCTTCTCCTCCTCTCCTCTCCTCTCCTCTCCTCTCCTCTCCTCTCCTCTCCTCTCCTCTCCTCTCCTCTCCTCTCCTCTCCTCTCCTCTCCTCTCCTCTCCTCTCCTCTCCTCTCCTCTCCTCTCCTCTCCTACCATATCATCATCTCCCTCTCCTCTCCTCACCTCTCCTCTCCTCCCATCATCTCCCTCTCCTCTCCTCACCTCTCCTCTCCTCCCATCTCATCATCTCATCATCTCCTCTCCTCTCCTCTCCTCTCTATAGACCTGGATGAGTGCACAAACATTGCAGGGTTGTGTGCCGGAGGCGAGTGCTCTAACACCATCGGCAGCTACTTCTGCAAATGTCCCCAGGGGTATTTTACACCTGTGGATGGTTCCAGGTGCATAGGTGAGCGCTCACTGTTTTTGTGTTATAACTTTGTTGCTCCATTCTTTCTTTGTTGTTCATCCACTGCTTATTTTGCCATATCCCTGCTTCATCACGTCTAGTCTAAAGGGTGAAGTGTGTCTTGATTCCAAAAAAACATTAAATGATTATCAAAGTGCCTTGGAAAAGGCACTTCGCCGTCACAAAGAGCCCAGGAGAACGTTCACAAACAGGTTGGCGGAGAACGTATTTTACACCGGTTTTCTCTAAATTATAGTCTTATTTTAGGGACTAAATGGCAGTTCATATGAAGACATAAAGATTTTGGGTTCATTGCCCCTTTAAGTAACCAATCCCCCCAAATATAATATCATGCAATTGTGAAAGGGAGGGGGGGAGAAAGAAAGAAAGAAACAAGTACAAAAATGAGAAAGACAGAGAAAGGTATACCTTCTCCCCCTTTTTTGCCCTCCCTCTGGCGTCTGGAACTGTGAGCAGAAAGAACTGAACTCAATCCAAAATTCCAGCTGGATGAATGTAGGTCAGCAGTTCCTCGCTCCTGTCTAGCTGGACAACAATGAGCTGCGTATGTTCTCTTCCAGCCAGGGTGGGGAGGCCTGTGATGTCACACACCTTGCATACCTGTGCTACTTTACGGGTGCGCTTCAGGAAAATATGATAACATCATGCGAGGGGAGACATCTCTTGTGTGATCCGAGTGTCTCTCACGGCCATGATGGTCTTTCCATGGCTGTTTCCCACAGAGATATATCCCTGTAGCAGCAGCAACAACTGCTCTCTGCTGCCACATGATCTCCCACTGACTTTGCTGGCAAGGATGGGAAAGAGTTAAGAATGTATGTGTGTGTATGTGTGTGCTGCTACATTTAGATAAATTACTTAAAGTCAGGCTCATTTTAGTTTGACCCAATATGTGCCAGAGAGGAATTTGGGTCACAGCAATCCTAAACACATACACACGCAAGCAGTCTCACACACACACACACACACACACACACACACACACACACACACACACACACACACACACACACTAACCCTAACCCATTTCCCCCAGGAGGTCCCGAGCCCGCTCGCCATCTTGTCTGACATAAGCATTAGCGAACCAGTGACGAGAAGGAGCTGGGAGGTGGTGTGAAATGAGGGGATGATATATTGATGTGAACCTGGGACCCTGAGCGTTAGTCATGTTAGCACTATGCCAAGATTCACAGGAAATGACGCCTTCTCAGGAGGAGGAAACAAAAATCAGGGAAATGCTTTCATCTCCTGTTAGAAAGAAAAGGACAACAAAAAAAGTTCTAAGGAATGATTATTTTTCTTATTCTGTTAAACATGTTAATGTGCATTCAACCATTTTTTTTTTCTGAATTCACACTCACACACACACACACACACACACACACACATGCACACTTGGATACACAAATGTGATCATGCATACACAAGAATAATGCCTTGGTCCAGGGCACTAAGCAAAGATGGTTGGCAACTTAGATAAAACACCCACCCATGTTTAGATTAACTCATAGTATAAATAACTCCCTAGATATTTGGGACCCTAGCCAGCAAAAGTCTGGCTGTCTAACAAATATTCTTTCTCTGTGCCATCTCTCCATAATCTAATAAAATTCTCTATTTGTCTTCTAGATGCACGGAGTGGATACTGCTATATTAGCCTGCTAAATGGACAATGTGCTAACCAGAATTCCCAGCTGCTGAGCAAGATGCAGTGCTGTTGTGGCAATGGGCGCTGCTGGTCGGACGGCTCCACCCCAGAGATGTGCCCCATCCAGGGAGCAGGTTGGAGCTCTTCCTCCCTTGGTGCCAGGGTGAAACAAAGGATTGCTTTTCAAGCTCTTCTGTGTCTGTCTCTCGTTTGACCTCTTAAAATGTCTTCCATTGCAGATGAGCACACAAAACTGTGCACCTCGTTACCTGGAACTGGTGATACTGGATTGACTCCTGGTCAAATTCCTATAATTTATCCAGGCCAAACCCCAGGCCAGTATCCAGGACAAATCCCAGGTCAATTTCCAGGACAAATCCCAGGTCAATTTCCAGGACAAATCCCAGGCCAGTATCCAGGACAAGTCCCAGGCCAATATCCAGGACAAATCCCAGGTCAATATCCAGGACAAATCCCAGGCCAGTTTCCAGGACAACTCCCCCTGCAACCTCAACCTGTACCAGGTATGCAGCATTTAAAAAAATCAACTTCATTCAAGGGGACATTTAGCCAAATCTGCTCAACCAAAATTTCTCACATCCAAATTTAAAGGGTAGTTTAACGAGCAAATCATTGAAAATGTTGAATTGATAAAAAGGTCTCGCATATATAATAAAGTAAAATATTTTAATATCAGTTGATGATTAAGCTAGCACAAAAAAAAATAAAAACGTTTAAACCTTCAAATGCTCCATTCGCTTTCATAACGTCTTTGTTCCCTGTGTGTGAATGTTGTCCCCAGGCACCGGTCTAATCGTAACCCAAAACATCACCAACATCTGCCAGACCTTTCCCAACCTGTGCTTGCATGGAAGGTGTATCCCCACGGTGGGGATCGGATACCGGTGCGAGTGCAACATGGGCTTCAAACTGGACGGCAGAGGAGTATGCATGGGTAAGAGGCTCACATTGAATGAACATACTCTCGTGACACAGGCAGCAGAAGATGATAACATGCCTGTAGGGCTTGTATGTCCCGATGTCACCTCGTAATGACAGCATAGCAGCGTTGAATGTTCCTTTTTTCGTTAATTGTTCAGTAATTAATCATGAAATCATTGGTCATTATGGGAAGACATCATTGTGTTTGAAATGGCCACAGCGTTTTCTCATGCGAGGCGTGGAAAAACTATGTTTTCATTAGCCCTGGTTATGGTATATTTACGTTGATTTAGGAGTTTACAAAACTACGACTCTCTTGAGGCCTTTGAAAATTGAAAAATGATGCACAAGCTCTGTTGAGAAGCTGATGCTGACCGAATGCCGATGTTGTTCTCTAGACGACAACGAATGTGACAGGAACCCGTGTGCGCACGGGGAATGCGTTAACACACCCGGGTCCTACATCTGTCAGTGTCCTGCTGGCTTCCAGTCTACTGCCACTAAGACAGAGTGCAGAGGTGAAAACCACACACACAACCATGCACGCATGTTTGCACGCACACACACACACACACACGCATGTACACACACACACACACACACACACACACACACATACAGACACACACATGCAGGCCATACATACACACACACACACACACACACACACACACAAAAACACATGCACAAACAGGGACATACTTTTACACTGACACACACCTAACCTTGCTTAATACTTTTTTACTGTATTTCTTCAGATCTGGACGAGTGTGTGGCCAACGGACGTATCTGCAACAATGGACGCTGTCTAAACACAGAGGGCAGCTTCCACTGTGTCTGCAATGCCGGATTTGCGATCACCTCAGATGGCAAAAACTGTGAAGGTGTGTCCCCAGCCTATGTAAAACTAATGACGTATGTACATGCTATGTTCAGGCTGCCATATACACAATGGTGTGTTAGCTTTTCCTCCAAACTGCTGCACAACAATTCTTCTGTGTGTGTAAGTTGTATAAACACAGTTTGTGTCAATTTTCAGACCAGGACGAGTGTCTGATCAGAAACATGTGTCTGAATGGGCTGTGTATCAACGAGGACGGCAGCTTCAAATGCATCTGTAAACCTGGCTTCCTGCTGATGGCAAGCGGACGCATGTGTGTAGGTGCGTATCCTACAGTGTTCAACAGGCAGCCAATGGCCTTTGAGATCATTCACTGGAAAACAGATCAGTTTGTTTTCATGCTACACTTTGGATAGATTCATAGTGGGGGTAATGGAATTCCCATGCATTATTCGTCCAAAAGGTCAACATTTTACTGATAAGCAAGGAAAGATTTAAATACTGGCTTCGACTCTGTTGGACTAACTCACAGACAGATGTGAAAATATGGTTGAAAGCATAGCCTCCTTGGTGGAGAAAATACATTGAGCATTCATACATCGGTTGTATTCCTGGCATGTGAGTTTGAAGCTCCATGTTTTGTTGGGTTAGTCTGGAAAGTGTCTACTTTGATTGTTCTTTGGGTTTCCCAGTCTCTCCATGATGTGCTTCTCAGAACAGCCAGTGAAAAATCCCCCTAAAAGCCCTGGAAAAATCCCTACACACACAGACCGGGCCAGCTGTAGGTAGGGTAGAGCTGGGGCTCAGCACTTCTGAGAAGCGCTTACAGCAACCCTGCTCTGAACTTGTTTAACAGAGAGGGAATAACATGGTTGGGTTTTGCCCGAACCATGACACTACAGAAGCACACCAGCTAATTTATTAAAGAGAAGATGTTCAGCCTGATGCTATGACAATGCCTTGTAAAAAAAGACAATGCATAGGAATCTTCTATGAAAGTGAATAAGACGCCCTAAGACCCATTAAATAACAACGAATGCCTTCGTGTTTGACGGGTTTAACATCAGAAATGCTAACCATTAACAGAGCATTTGGTACCATGTTGCTTTCGAGTGTAGATGTGCTGGGAAATACTGAACTGGTCCAAGTAAGTGTTGAATAAATAAACTGTGTGGGTGGAGGGTGCTGATACATGCAGTCATGACTAAGATGTGTAGTCTAGTGGAGCTCCAGGACCTCTGCTCCAAGGAAACCCTGCACCGTACCCCGACACACCCAGACATCACAAGCATCATATCATTATGTAGTATCCTCATTTTGATAATGGTAGCACAAGGCCGATAGAGCCATAGGGAGGTTGTTTTCTTTCTTTCTTCATCCATCTTACTCTTTGCTGCAGAGTTGGCTCGTACTTCCAAACAGCAAAACAAATGAACCACCTCATTTGAAAAAAAACATGGATCCGATTTCACATCTGTACAACATTCAATTGTTCTGTATTTGCACGCTGATTGGGGTCTGATTGGGGTCTGCGGTGGTGTCTGCGGTGCAAACGTAACTTTTTTTATTGGAGACATACTCCACCGCTCAACCCCTGGCCCTGTGTTAGAAATGCACTGTTGTTGTGAGACACTACACTCGTTCCAATATGAATATCAAGCAAGTGTATAAACAATGAAAACCTCACATAGCCAGACCTGGATCTCGCTGGGGATGGTTATTGTTTTATATATTTTTTTTTAACAAGACCTCAGACATTCTGAGGCAGACATTCGATTGGCTGCACTATCAAAAATACCTGCCTATTTTAGTGGTAGCTCTGTGTGTGTAATAGCATAATTTCAATGGTTTTAAGTATGATATCAGAACTCATGTCTTCCTCACATCGTATCTGTAGGTCTCCATGCTGGTTATGTACTTTTGGGTGAGGTTATCCCGCTGTTACCACAGTGACTGGAATTGACTGGAACTGACTCTTGAGTCACTCTTGAACAGTAACCAAGTGGTCACAGGTTCACCACCAACCAACCCTTGTCTCTTGTCGCCCTCTGTCTCTGTCCCGGCTCCAGACATCGATGAGTGTGAGACTCCCGGCATGTGCATGAATGGCCGCTGTGTGAACACAGAGGGCTCCTTCCGATGTGACTGTATGCCTGGCCTGGCTGTGGGACTCGACGGCCGGGTCTGTGTTGGTAAGTAACTCCCCTTATGGCCCATGTCCACATAGCGTCTTTTTCTGAGCACCTGCGCCTTTCTTCAATTGTTTCCAATGAGGGGAGAGCGAATGCAGCAGCATGGCACCACAAAATACAACTAGGGGTGTCCTTGACTAAGATTTTGCATAGGCAATCTGATTTGTCAGGACAGACCCTTCGTCGAATCATGTGATATATTTATGCGGCTCAATGATGATAATGTTTTGGGGACTTTTTCAAGGTTTAAACGCTTGGAAATAATCAATTGGCTTATCAGGGTTTCCCAGCGCCTCCGCTAAATGACCAACCACTTCTACCAACAAATACACTTTTCAGAATGACAACGATGTGCGCGTCGGTTCATGTCACCATCTGCATTCAATTTGTCAGAAGATATAGGCTACTATTAGCCTTATATACTATAATATAGACTACTATATCTACTATAATATATACTATAATATAGACTATATTATACAATATAATATACCTTAATTAATATAGTTAATCTATGAAATCAAACAGTGGCCGGTCTCTGTGGAGACCACTGTATCACCACGATAACATCACTAACACTATGGCCCTAGTAACAACACCATCCCAACGGTAACATGATTATTACCACAACACCATCACCACCACAACACCATCACCACCACAACACCATCACCACCACAGTAACACCATCACAACACCATCACCACCACAACACCATCACCACCACAACACCATCACCACCACAACACCATCACCACCACAACACCATCACCACCACAACACCATCACCACCACAACACCATCACCACCACAGTAACACCAGCACAACAGGGACAACACCCTTGGTGATTATCAACATCTTTAATCAAGGACACCTTACTTTCTACCGCTTATTTGTTTTTGTCCCCATTTTCTACATTCCTGCATTCCCTCGATGACATTTAATTGTGTTGGAAAAGTGTTGAAATGTTGCTAGACTTCCAGTAGGACTTATGCGTGGGGAAGTTGAGCTCATGATGAGATCAGCGCGAGAGAATGCATGAAATCCAAGGCTGTATATGATTGAGATCGACAACTGTTTGTTTTCTTTTCCGTTGTTTGTCTGTTTATCACTGCCACACACTCAGCTTTTCGCCTTTCCTCTCTTTATCAATCACACATACACGCACAAACTCTCTTTGTCTCTTTCCATTTCCCATTCGTCGTTCAACCAAATCTATTATTTGTCCCGACGTTCCTTTTCACCACTATTCTGTTCTCAATACGTAATGTCTTTCACTCCCTCTCAGACACACACATGCGCAGTTCGTGTTACGGTGGGTACAAGCGAGGACAGTGTGTGAAGCCTTTATTTGGAGCAGTGACCAAGTCTGAGTGTTGCTGTGCCAGTACGGAGTATGCCTTCGGAGAGCCCTGCCAGCCATGCCCAGCCAAAAACTCGGGTATGGATATTAAAAATCAACCCTTATGGTCACGCATGCAGAGTGCAACCCCACCCTGCTCTCTCTCTCTCACACACACACACAAACACACACACACACATGCCCACATGACAACATTCACACAGATGCACAGTAGCATACGCACACACACACACACACACACACACACACACACAGACCCAAAATGCTGTCAATACTAGCATACACACATACACACTCTTACAGACACTTACACCCTCAGAGAGTCAAACCATGTGTAATTACAAACACACACACACACACACACACACACACACACACATATACACGGTTACACCCACAGTTACACCCACTCAACCCTAAAACCATTTGGACACACACAAATACACACACACCCACACAGCCAGTCACTTCTCATTAGTTCAGGACAATTAAAGTCTTCATATCAAAAGATTCCGGAGCCGTTCCACATTAAAGAGGCTGTTTTATATACATTGCATCTAAATGAGAAAGCCTGGTAATGGATAATGATATGCTATTACATTTTCTGCTTTGAGATCTCTTTACCAAGTTCTATGTATTTTTGAGGATGTTCAGTATGTATGTTTACATATGTTTCTAAAGTTTTTTTTTGTGTTGTGTCCTACAGGGGAATTCCAGGGCCTGTGCCCCAATGACCTTGGCACAACCAGTGATGGCAGAGGTAAAGGGCTTTAGGGTTTGGTAATTTGTGATTGTTCCAATGTTTCTGTTTTTAAAAATAAAACAGACCAATCAACTTAACGCCTGACCTCCCCAGATATTAACGAGTGTGCCCTGGACCCTGACATCTGTCATAACGGTGTGTGTGAGAACATGCTGAGAACATACAAGTGTAACTGCAACGCAGGCTTTGAGGTGGACACCACCGGGAAGAGCTGTGTAGGTGGGTACCACGTACAACAACACCTTAACTGGAACAACTGACACATGGTTTCTGGCCTTAACCAGCGGCCTTTTATTATAAAGACTTTTAGTAATAGAATGGTAATTGTCTTATATCGGTAGAAGTGATTCCATACAAAGTTATAAATGTATGCAAGTATCATGGAAGCATGAGGTGTAATTTGTGATTGTGCGGTGGCCTTCCAGACATTGATGAGTGTCTGGTGAACAGACAGCTGTGTGACAACGGCCTGTGTAGGAACACACCAGGGAGTTTCAGCTGCCACTGCCCGACAGGATACCGCTTCGATGCCCATACAGATGTCTGCGAGGGTGAGATCGATGCTCACTTCTTTCGTCTGTGTTCACAACTCGATATTCCTTCCCCTAACATCTCTGTGGTACCTGACCCCCATTTTGTTCTCTTCCAGATGTCAACGAGTGTGAGTCCAGCCCGTGTGTGAACGGGGATTGTCTAAACAGCCCAGGGTCCTTTGTGTGTCTGTGTTCGTCAGGCAGTACACTGGACGCCTCTGGGTTACAGTGTATAGGTAAGAGGACCATGAAGTCATACCATCTGCAGGAAGTACACATGCTACCAACACATTAATTGTGACCTCCAGCATGCAAAAGACAGCATCAAATTAATACAAATCTCATGTTTTGTCACCACTCATAGTCAACGCTGAAACCCTCACGGTGTAAAAAAAAAAAGAACTTAATAAGTATTTGTGAGTTCACAAACTGTTTATGTGAAATGAAACCAGAGACCACTAAAGGCACATGCTGGCTGAAGATAATCAACGACAGGTGTGAGGTCAACATCAACGGGGCTACGCTCAAGTCCCACTGCTGCTCCACTCTGGGGGAGGCCTGGGGGAGCCCCTGTGCCCGCTGTGAACCAGGTAGGACCAGCACGCCTTGGGACCTCCATCAGCTGAAGGGCTGCTCTTGATGGGTTATGCTTCTATGTCCCACAGTACCAAATATTACAGTTTTGACATCCGAAAGTTTACATAAAGAAAACCTTCTGTATTCCCTATTTTGCGTTCAATCTTTGCAGAAAAGCACGAGTGGGTCATTTGGTTCATAGTTGTGTCTGATTGTAGAAATAAACAATGCAATATTAAACACATTATTAAACACAATAAATAGAAATGACAATGGAGCAACAGCAGCTGTTGGTCTCATTTAGAGTATTTTTGTCTGGTCATTCTCACTGACTTTTTCGTTTCCCCAGATCCTTTCTGCAGTAAGGGCTACGCCAGAGTCAAAGGAAATCTCTGTGAAGGTAATAGATTAATTGAGCCTCAACTGTCTGCTAATGCTATGCTATGCTAATGCAAATTAGCACATATGCTAACATGAGACAACATCCAAATTGTTAAAATGTGTGTTGGTGCTCCCCTGCTCTCACCAGATGTGAATGAGTGCGAGGTGTTTCCTGGGATGTGCGTCAACGGGAAGTGTGTCAACACTCAGGGCTCCTTCATATGCCAGTGCCCCGCAGGCATGACTGTGGACGCCAGTGGCAGGACATGTATCGGTTGGTACCTTATACTTACTCATATTACACTAACACTCACGTAATACACTTAACACTGTTCCTACATCTGTGCTCTGCTGTTAGTATACCATACATACACTTTACAGGAACATTTACCACAGAACTAAAGTGCCCGGAAATTAGCTCTCTGAGGTCCAAATTGGGTCACCTATAGTTTAATTACTTCAATGCAATATAATAGAACAGAAACAATTTATAAAAATTATTAAATGTAGGTATTTTTCATATATATAAACACACAAATATTAGTAATCAGTCCAATTAAATTGCTGTATTGTCAACTGAAGCTCATAGCACGGTGATTGTGAGCTAGCCTCGGCTTTTGACAGAAACAAATATCCATGTATATATTTCCCTGGCCAACGGGACAAACCCTCACAACTATTTGAAAAGCTTTGTGCAGCCCCAACCTCTGGTTTTATGCAGACACATCACGAAAGACGTTAGAAATATGTCCCCTGGCTTCCGTTTCATAGGGCCTTTAAGCCTTTTTAATAAATGTAGTACTTTGGCATTGAAATCCCTCTTATCTTAATGTGCAATGCATGAACATCTCTGTGGCCCCCAGACCTGCGCACGGACCTCTGCTACCTGACCCACGAGGAGGAGCGCTGTGCGGCCCCTATTGCGGGTAAGCATCGCGTCGACGCGTGCTGTTGCTCTGTGGGCGTAGCCTGGGGCCCAGAATGTGACGAGTGTCCGGAGAAAGGTACCCAAGACTACAACCAGCTGTGTCCCCGGGGCCCGGGCTTCTCCCACAGAGGGGACTTCATCAACAGCAGGCCCTTCCACAAAGGTAATTTACTTAACACACAAACACACACACACACACACACATACACACACACACACACACACACACACACACATACACAAAGACTAGGACCACACACACTGTACTGTACAAGTTCAATAAGTATTCAAACAAGCATTGTTCATGGTTAGTAAGCCCTGTGGTCTCTCTCTTTCTCTATATTATTGTTGTTATCTTGCTGCTCTCTCTGTCTGTCTTTCTGTCTGTCTCTCTGTCTGTCTCTACCTGTCTGTCTGTCTGTCTGTCTCTCTCTGGCTGTCTGTCTGTTGCTCTACCTGTTTCACTTTCGGTCTGTCGGTCCTTCTCAATGCCTGTCTGTCTGTCTGTCTCCACCTGTCTGTCTACCTGCCTGTCTGTCTCACTTCCTGTTTGTCTCCCTACCTGTCTGTCTGTCTCTCTGTCTGCCTGTCTCTTCCTGTCTGTCTCTCTGCCTGTCTGTCTGTCTCTCTACCCGTCTGTCTGCCTGTCCGTCTGTCTGTCTCTCTACCCGTCTGTCTGCTTGCCTGTCTGTCTGTCTCTCTGCTGGTCTGCCTGTCTGTCTGTCTCTCTGTCTCTCTGTCTGTGTCTCAGATATAAACGAGTGCAGGATGATCAACAGCCTGTGCAGCAACGGACGGTGCCGGAACACCATCGGGAGCTTCCGCTGTCGCTGTGACAGCGGCTACTCTCTGGACTCGGACGAGAAGAATTGCACTGGTGAGTAGCTGCTGTGGACCTTTGATGGCCCATTCCAGATTAGATAGTGCACCGTTTCTTCATTTCATCACAAATAACTGTTTTCCTCTGGTTTATTGTCTTAGCATTGACATGAGCATGGATAGACAGTAATACAAACAATTCCATTGGTGTATTCCAACACCAACTGCTATTGTTTTGAGTTTTCCATTCTTGTCTGGGATTGCATACAGTTAAATCGAGTGTGACCACACTCATTCGTTTCAATCAGTACGGTCGATGGTTTCAATACATGCACATCATTCACAATGTCGAGTCTCAATGACAACATGTGCAGTGCAAAAAGTATTACATGCCAATGTCACCAGAAAACAAGTAAAAGGGGGAAAACAAGTCAAACTGCTGGCTTTTCTCAGAGGCATTGAATGTTGAGAGAACTTTGAAAGAGTTTGGCTTTTTAAATCTGTATATAATCAGCTTCTCTACTACAAAGAGAGACCATGGATATTGTTGCCCATTACTTAAAAAGGTGTGGTCAAGCATTGCACTAGATATTATCTTTGGTACAGACTTCATTCTGTCTGGTGAAGCCTGCCGCCCACTGAGAGTAGAGAGATGTAAAGATACACTTTAGTTGATTTTCCCATCTGTCAGTAGTGGAACAACCAATATCTAATATTTATCAATAAAGATATCTAAATAACTCTTCTGCTCTTTTCGGCTCTCTCTCGCTCTGACTCAAACAAAGTACCTACAGTACCTTTAATGTACCATCTACATAAAGGAAAAGTATTTTATTTCACACAGCCTACTGGTGTGAAGAAATATACCAATATATGGATTTGGTTTAAGATTGCTAAGGTACACTATCGTAGAACCACTCAAGTAATAAAAAAAGGTACATTTGAATACACATATTTACTTTGTTCTCTTGTTCCCTTGTAGACATCGACGAGTGTCGCATCTCGCCTGACCTGTGTGGACAGGGCACGTGTGTGAACACACCGGGAGACTTTGAGTGCGAGTGCTTCCAGGGATATGAGAGTGGCTTCATGATGATGAAGAACTGCATGGGTAAGAGGCCAAACCACTCGCACACAGACACATGTGCACACACGCACGCCACAACACTCTCTCTCACTCACTTACTCGCTCGCTCACTCTCTCACTCACTAGCTCACTCACTCACTCGCTAACGCACTCACTCACTCACTCATCCGCACACACGCTCACAGGAACTCCTATTTAGTCTAAAGATCTCTTTACAGCAACTGTCTCTTTTCAAGGAGTTCTGAGATCTGAAGGCCCAATGCTGCAAAGTATTCTAAACTGTACAGGGTTCTGTAGAACACGCTATTCTTTTAGAACCGCACTAGTCCCATATCACAGTCACTTCCTCTTCCCTTCTGGGCCCACAGGGTCCATGGGTGTGGATGCTAGTCATGCTCTGCATCATGCCTGATGTAATCAGAGGGGAGAGCGAGAGAGAAAAAGGGAGATGAGATGAGAGACAGATGGAGAAATATAGAGAGACATAGAGACAAAAGGAACTGACATTGGAAAAGGTGTGTTTGTGAAGATAGACAGAGTAAAGGACAAAAACAGAGTGATGAAAGGAACAGAGAGAGAAAGGGACGGAGAGTCTGATACACAGCTAGAGAAAGAAAGATATACACTCAGCCACACACAGAGATGGGGGGTGGGGGTGGTCACCAAGGAAGGGAAGTAAGGAGGGACAGAGTTGTGTTTATTATGTTAAGATCCATGACCATGTCCTACCCTCTACAGAACACTGCCTTCCCGTCTCTAACCCACTCTAAGGTCTTGAAGGTAGCTGGGCTTGATTGCATAAACCTTGTTGCATACAAGGGCGACACCCAAAGCTACCCTACCAAAGGCTTATACGAGTCATTACATGTTGTAATGTGCAAACAATATGTCGTCTGCGTCATTAAAATAATTTGTGTCTGCCTCTGATAATTTATGTTGACATTTCAGTCAATAAATGGTGGGCACACTCAAAATGGGGACTTGATAGTTAGTAACGTGTGTGTGTGTGTGTGTGTGTGTGAACATGTCCTCCCAGACATCGACGAGTGTGAGACCAACCCCCTGCTGTGTCGCGGGGGTCTGTGCCTGAACACGGAGGGCAGCTTCGAGTGCGAGTGTCCGGACGGCCACCAGGTCTCCAATGACGGCACCGCCTGTCTAGGTAAGTGACTGTCAACGGTCCTTCTCTCCTCTGCTGAACAAACTGATGAACTACAGGGCTGTGAGCTTATAGGTCATACTGTTCTCTGGGTCTAGTGTGGCTTGATTAGGGTCCTTTAGTTGTGTTTGAAAGGGTGGGTTTAACCAAGGTCATGGGTATGTTAATGTCCTATGTGTATACAATTATATTGATGTGTGCGTGTGTGCGTGTGTGCGTGCGTGTGTGAGCTCATTAATACTCTGAAACAATGATGAGCCAATTATTCATTCTGCTTGTATATTTCATTTCAATGACCTAACTTAGTGTGTAATGGTTTACACATACATTACCTCATTCACATGAACTACTTTTACAGCTTGTGTATATTCTTTATTACAAGCTAACCCCATTAAAACAAAGAAATAATCAAATAATAATAACATGATCCTTCTCCAATTCCTAGATACTGAGGTAATCATTATCCTGTAATCTTTTGAGGAAACTGTTGAGATAGTGTAGCGTTGACATGTTTATGAATGTAATCTATTGATAAATGTTGAGAAACAAATCCACTTTTACTGGTCTCTCCTGTCCAGGGTTATTTAAGTGCCTTTTCTCAGCCTGATACTGGGCTATTTGAATGTTGAATGTTGAATAAATCAACATGGGGTTGAGTATACATTGTAATGTTACCTCGCTGTCCTTATATACATTGAATTAGGCTCAGCGCAGCTTCAAAGCGGAACAAAATAGGAAGTGAAGTCAATGTATGTATGTGTTTCCACTCTTTACTACGGTACGATGACCCAAAAGTGTACATAGTCAACATTGTAGTAATGCTTTTTAACAAATGAACTCTTTGGCCTTTAGGGCGCAGCCATCATGGATATACACGCAGCCGATGACTTCCCCAGAGTAGTTTGTGCTGACAGAACACAGTCTGTACAGCCATACATACAGAACAGAGATATGGACTAATCAGGGAAAAAATATCTAAATGGTCAAAGAAAGAAAGGGAGGTGCTACTGCATTGCCCCCAAAATCAAATCCTATTCAATATAGGTTTCTACTTGGCTTTAAGAACAGACTTTGGCGGTTTCCACTCTGGCTACTTATACAGGATGTCGTTTCAAACTGACAGATATTCATACAGCACCCAAAAAAAAACTAAAATATTTATATATTATCTTTTACTTTATTTTTGAGAACTTTCTCAAAAATAAAACGTATCCTGCTATTGATATTTTTATGTTTAAGGATCATGGAATCAATTCAAGTATGTGTGTTCCTCTTTAAGCCCCAAACAAAATGTACACTAAAGTTGTTTTATGAATGAATGGGCTGTTGCTCAATGTCAAAATCATTGTGTGTGTGTGTGTGCGTGTTTTATACATTTGTATATGACCATGGCCCTACTTGGCTCCCCAACAGACATCAACGAGTGTGAGCTGAGCGACAGGCTGTGCAAGAACGGCCAGTGTATCAACATGGTGGGCCGCTACCAGTGCTTCTGCGACACTGGATACAAATCCACCGAGAGCAGACTGGAATGCGTCGGTGGGTCACTGCTCTTGTGTTTTGTGTTTGTGGATGTTGCAGTACTGTTACCATGGCCATGTCTTGTTGATGGGGACTTGCTAACACGTGAATAAATGTGTGTCTCTTTCTGTCCCCAGACATCGATGAATGCACCATTGAGAACGGCGGCTGTGAGATGTTCTGCACCAACTCAGAGGGAAGCTACGAGTGCAGCTGTCAGAGTGGCTACGCCCTGATGCCTGACCTGAGGAGCTGCATAGGTCTGCCTCTCTGTCTGTCTGTCTGTCTGTCTCTCCGTTTGTCTGTCTCGTTTGTCCTCGCACTGTCCATATGGTTCACTGTCTCTGTTTCTATGTATGTCTGTCCGTCCTGCGGATCTCTCTGTCCTCATTTCTGTCTCCCACTCTGTCTGCACAAGGTTCCATGTGTTGCTCATTGACAGAGCCAAGCTCCACGCGACTCTGACTCACTGCTCTGATGTCACTTCATAAATATCTCAATGACGGCCATTTTGTGAGGCTTGGGATAGTCACACTGGTAGTCAGCCGCTTCAGCCCTCACTTGGCACACATGTTGAGAAAGATATTTGATCCAGGAAGGCTGTCCTGTCACAACACGACCTCAGTGTGATACTCTAGTTACTACATAATAAAGTACACACCTGAAAGGTCTGTTTCATTCTATCTAGCTTGTTACACCCACCATACTCCAAGTCACCGTGCATTTTTATCATATTCTATTCTATTCAGTCCTTTTGGTTTCATTCAGTTTTGTCTTGCATATCTAACCATAAACGTGTTTCAATGACCAACTGGCTTGTGTCTCCCCTTGCAGACATAGACGAATGTGAGGAGAGCCCAGAGGTGTGTGAGGGAGGACAGTGCACCAACACCCCAGGGACCTACCAGTGCCTCTGCTTTGACGGCTTCATGACCTCTGAAGACATGAAGACCTGCCTTGGTAAATACAATGCTATGTTTACCAGAGAAACCTTGCAAACATAAATGTTCAGTCTCACATGGAGGGCTTTCCATTTGTGGAGGCAAGGGGGAGGGGATGGGGGTGGGTGGGTCCTAGCTTCACTCAACAAGACTTAGTTTAACAATGTAATGGTTATCTTAAAGGCCATCCAAGGTATGATTCATGGAAATAGGACTTTAGTTTTTTTTTAAAGGCGTGTGCTTTTGTGTTGGTGCAATAGATGGTGAATGTAAGAGAGAGAGAGAGAGAGAGAGAGAGAGAGAGAGAGAGAGAGAGAGAGAGAGAGAGAGAGAGAGAGAGAGAGAGAGAGAGAGAGAGAGAGAGAGAGAGAGAGAGAGAGAGAGAGAGAGAGAGAGAGAGAGAGAGAGAGAGAGAGAAATGTCTTCACTGATGTAAAGGTATTTAATACACACACACACAGTCACACACAGAGAGGAGCACATTTCCCTTCTGTACAAGTTTCCTTATTTGGTCAGACTAAACACAACAGTTTTTTGACCCAAAAAGACCAACATGTCTTCTGGAATGTTTTCTACTTTGATCTTTTTTATGTCATAGGCGGGCTCAACCCAATTTTGTAAGAGAAGGGTGGACCTACTAATGTGTTTATCCTGGTGTTTACGATCAAGACATTTCATCATCAGAACATCAGAGTACAACCATGTGTCTCTATGGGTCTCAATCTGTTTGTCTAGATGTGGACGAGTGTGAGCTCAATTCCAACATCTGTCTGAGTGGGAACTGTGAGAACACCAAGGGCTCCTTCATCTGTCACTGTGAACTGGGATACTCTGTCCGGAAGGGAACCACGGGCTGCACAGGTGAGCCAGCTCACACACACACTCGCACACACACACACACACACACACACACACACACACACACACACACACACACACACACACACACACACACACACACACAACCCCACTCCATACCCCCCCACACACACAAACACACACACACACACACACACACAACCCCTATCCATACCTCCCCCCTACACACACAACCCCCCTCAATTACCCCCCCCACAGACACACACACACACAAACACCCACATCCATGCATGCACACACACACATACACACACACAAATATAGACCATCATGCATGCACACACACACACACACACACACATACAACCCCCCTCCACAGACACACACACACTATCGGTGTCTATACTCTAGACACAGATAAAAACACTCACAGATATACGAGAGAGACAGCAGCCATACTAACGGGTGGAACTATGGCTGAGATCACTATTCGCCATCAGATGTGTACATACTATTATACCTTTGTTTATTTCACTTGTTCGTCCCTTCATTAAGGTCAGTAAAACATTACGTCACCATTGAAAAGGTTCCACTACACATAAACCACCTGCCTGACTCACGACTCATTGTTGCTATTATTCAGGAAGCTACATAGCCCCAGTGTATAAGCTTCATATCCTCAGTATGGCTAGATAGCCCCAGTGTGGAAGCTACGATGGTAGACGCACGCGAGGGCGAAGTCCACAGAACAGCGCGCCATACTCTACGTATTTAAATTGGATTAATCCATTTTATTTATTTGTTTATTTGCCAGGGACAATGCAAAAACATTGTTACAGTTAAAAACATGAAATCTGTCACAAATTGACGACAGCCTATGCTGTCTGCTATTCACTGGGAGTGACACGGTGTGGGTGAGTCAGCTGCATCACAATGTTTTCTTCAAGTCCCAAACAAAACACTCAGTCTGACGTATGACTCTTAGCAGTCAGCCCCAACGTAAACATGGAACGTGAAAGCGTGGACACGTGAAGCAGACAGACACACACACGCGCGGAACAGGCATTATGTCACCCACTCTTTCTCAGGCTCATCCCCTAAGAGATCCCATTCAGCGATTTTAGTAAGCTGGTATTGCCCAAGCTTCCATGTCTGATGCACAGGATTGGAATCCATGCTGAGAATTAAAAGAAAATGGCTTCTAATTGTTGTCAAGCAGGATGTTTTGTTCTAAAGTCTTAAATGGAAAAAGATGATTACTATTTTATGAAGGTTCAATGGGATTTTGTTCTTACCGTTTGTGGAAAAAGGAAGATGCATATAGATGAAATACAGTGTGCAATGTGTGTGTGTGTGTGTGTGTGTGTGTGTGTGTGTGTGTGTGTGTGTGTGTGAATTAACAAGAGAGAGTGTGTGAGTGTTGACCATGGGTACTTCTCTACAGCTTAGATCTGATACAGCTGTTGAAAAACCTTCCAAGAGAAGATTTCCTTACTTCTCTCTCTCTCTCTCTCTCTCTCTCTCTCTCTCTCTCTCTCTCTCTCTCTCTCTCTCTCTCTCTCTTTCTTTCTCTCTCTTTCTCTCTCTCTCTTTCTCTTTCTCTCTCTTTCTCTTTCTCTCTCTCTCACTCTTTTTCTTCTTCCATAATCCCACATAGTTTGTGAATGTTCATGCGTCCAAAGTGTACATTTTCAAATGTCTTTGTATATGAATGTGAGTGAGTGTGTTCGTGTGTGCGGCTTATGTATTTAGTAGTTAGCATTGGGTGGGGTTGTATGGTTGGAATCTTACAATATTAGGAGTTTTAGCAGAACATTCTCAAAGAGATTCCTCCCATCCTCTTGAGGTTAGAATTGGGTTTAACACGAGAGAAATAGCTAATTTTGTTAGTTGCTAAATTAAAAACAGATTGCTTTTAATGATTTGCTGAATAGCAGACTGCATTGATCTAAGAGATCTTTAAACAAAGCAAAACCAAAAACTAAACTTTTGAATTTTTGTGTCCAAAATTAACTTCAGTCCTATACAAGAGAACTGAAAAATACAGCCCTGCTACACTCATGGTCCGTGTGTTTTGCACCATTAAAAAAGTATATGAATCGATTTCTTTTTTGGGTGGCGCTACAAATATGTAGTAAAATAAGCGCTCGTGCTACGTGCTTTGGGTTTAAGATCTTCTCCCGAAGCCATATTCATAAAACGTCTCTAGTCTAAACGTAGCACCTGGTTAATTCGGAAGAGAGGGGCCTGTGTGGCATTTTAAAGTCCCCTGGTAACAGTAATTCACAAAGCATTTTTTAAAACAAGCTCTTATTTTGCAAACAGAGGGGTAGTCAAGGCGACTGAGTTACTTATACCAAATCATAAACAGACAAAAAATGACAGCTGCTGACAATTTATCTCGTTAATGGCCTTCATAACCGCAAGGCATGTGTGAATCTGGACAGACATGAGAAAACCAGGAACCTGGCAGCAGATGCAGCAGCTACGCACGCCAACCAAGACACACTGGGGACCATGTAATGACACATCATTACAACTAATAATATACTGTAAATCACAAATAGAGACCACTTTATATCACACTTATGCTACAAAATAATCGGTAGACTCAGAAATAATCTGAATATAATCAAAGAACACATACATAATGCACACTGACATACGAACAAAAAGGAAGACAGACAAATCCACAGACATATAGATTGACATTCCAGCCGTTTTGTCTTCCTTCACTTACTTTCTGGTTTCATCAGACTCCATCTTTAACACAAGCTGTAACCGCCGGCACGCTCTTTTGCGTTTAACTAAGGAGTTTCCTACGTAAGACTGTGTGTATTTGTGCTTGTGTGTGTGTTTGCTCTACTCTCTCTGTCATCAACATTTTGTGGGAATTATCTTTAATTCTGTCTGTAATTGAAAACGGCTTGTATTCGCCAAGGCCTCATATTAAACCCCATGATCAAATGTAGTGTAAATATACCGCCGCCTCTCTTCAGGAAGACTGTAAACGAGATGCACTGATCTCTAATTGATAGTGTTGTAAATTACTACCTTCGTAACAACAGGGCGAGAAAGAGAGATATAGAGAAAGAGAAAGAGCTTGCAGTCATACTGTCGTACGCGCGCATCCACACAAACACACATACACACACACACACACAAATACACATGCATCCACACAAACACATTTGCATCCACACGCACACACACAAACACATGCATTCGCATCAGCATGCACACACACATACACACACACACACACACACACACATATACATGCACAATTACATGTTTGTATACACACACACACACACTCGCACCCTCTTAAACAAAGCCACATGCAAAGACACACACATAGACACTCACAGATGCAAAAACATGCGCAAATCCTTCCACTCGGAGCTGTAACACCCAGTCCCCAGGCCGCGGGCCAGTGATTGTGTTGTTCAGAATGTTCTAGTGGTTTGTTTTTGACTCCATCAATAGCCCTTATTGTTTAAGCCTCACACTTTTATTTTATTGATTATTTTTACCTCATTGTACACCTCAGAGAAATCTATTAACTTTACATATCCTAGTTAGCTCTCTGCTTAAACAGGAGCTGCGCATCTGAGAGCTCTGAGGGTACCCTACCTCAATGCATATTGACCGCAAGAGACAGAATGAAGTAGAAGGCTTAATTGTTCCTCATCTATTACTCGACAGGGCTCCTGTTTGACGAGGTGTTTCCCTGTAAAGGAAAGTACCTCTGCCAATAAGAGAGGAAGGCACCAAATAGGGACCTTGTGAGACCATCCAGATGTTCAAGTTTGCGTTTTTCTAATTAATATCAATCTGGCCATAGCTGGGCAGCAATTCATTTACCAATATGGCCGTGGCCTTACATTGTTATTAAAACTCCATTCAATCTGCTCTTGCTCTATTCGCTCTTGCCTATTTGGTTGGAAGTAAACCAAAAATGTATTCTCCTCTGAAAAAAGCCTGCCGGGCATATTTCTGTTAATCTTCTAAAATTGTTATTCAGTCTATTTCGGATAAAACAGTTTTGATTGCTCCGTAGATTGCTACACTTTTCTCGGGCGCCGCCATTATTATTTTTTCAATTCGGCCGACTGTGGCGCTCCTTGTTCGGCATGAACTGAAGCTCCCTCCACTGAGCGCTGATTGGTCCTTTAATTTACTTTGTGGAAGAAGCTTTCAACGGGCTGGAGGCCAGATTGATTTGTAGAGAGAAACAGAATGTGAACTCGCGAGTTAAGGATGGTCTCAAGAGGCTAAACAAATAGAACCCTGCTGTTTTATATTACTATAGTGCTGCCTCATGTTTTATCAAAACACAAACCAAACAGAATCATGGTTTCCAGCAGTTTCCACCCACCTATTAAAATGGATTCTGAGCCATCGCCTTTGCATGTTTAATTTAGTCTTGTCTATTCTTCACGTTTCTCTTGTTCAGACATCAATGAGTGTGAGATCGGAGCCCATAACTGTGACAACCACGCTACGTGCACCAACTCAGCCGGCAGCTTCAAGTGCACCTGTGCCCCGGGTTGGATCGGCGATGGACTCAAATGCACAGGTAAGCGAAGCCTGATGGGTCAGGGGAACCCCCTAAAGCGGTCAGCATGCATGCAGTCATGAGGAAAAGAAGACTGGCGAGGTAATAAGTAAAGAAATAACGTGATTGCGGAGAAAACAAACAAACGCTCACCTCGCCAAACTTATTTTTTGGCACCTCTTGCAACACCAAGATTCTTATAACTTGCTGAAACTCGGTATGACGGTAATGGGAACATTGCGTGTGATTATGTCAGAAAAGCAAGGCGTGATATATTTTGATCTGATTACTCCGTCTCCAGGGAGACCCCACTGGTCTTAAGTAATGCAACATTTAGTGACCAAACCGAAACCGCATTGAGTATAAAACAAGTTTGTCTGCAAGGGACTTCAGTCTCGGCCAGCCGAAAATAAATCGACTTCTTTTGAAGTATGCTGTCTGCTTCATTCATGTCGAAGATGGACGGTGTTTGTGGAAAGTCGTCATCATGGATTGATATAAATCCAAGTTGTGTTGTGTTTCAGACCTGGATGAATGCTCCAATGGGACCCACATGTGCAACAACCAAGCAGACTGCATGAACACCCTGGGCTCCTACCGCTGCGTGTGCAAGGAAGGATTCTCTGGAGATGGGTTCCACTGTTCAGGTTAAACCGGGTCTAAAACCACACACTCACACACACACACATGCATGCACGTGTAGATATGCTATATACATGCACACATGTTAGATAGTATAATGCAAAGTTCCACAGTAGATTAGGATGAAACGTTTCTGAATGGACGTGTGTTTTTGTGTTTCACAGACAGTGACGAGTGTGCAGACAACGGGAACCTGTGTGAGAGCGGCCACTGCCTCAACCTCCCCGGTGGCTACCGCTGTGAATGTGACATGGGATTCATCCCCGCGCTCGACGGCAAGGCCTGCACGGGTAAGAGCGTCCCGGGACGACCCTCTCTGGACGACCTTTGACCCGTGGCGGATGTGTTTTGCATCAGTCTAATGTAACTGCTGTGATCCGACCCTGCGAGGTGTGTGTGTGTGTGTGTGTGTGTGTGTGGTGACGTGTTCATGCACAGTACTGTTAGGTCGCCTGTGAGAGACTGGACACATGCGCTCTGTGAGAGATTTTGTTTGTGTGTGTATGTGTGTGTGTGTGTGTGTGTATGCCTGGATGTCTCCAGGCGTTTTTTTCCTCAGCTGAGGTGTGCATCGTGCACTTCCTATTACTGCCTGCCAACTTTCCAGTTTCGTCCCAGGAGCCACTAATCGCTCACAGCTGGGGCTCTCTGTCTATCTGTCTGTCTCTCTTTCTTTCTTTCCTCATCAACCCTGTACAGATATCGATGAATGTACGTTTTCCGATATCTGCGTCAACGGACGGTGCCGAAACATTCCAGGTCTGTTCAGATGTGAATGCAACACAGGCTATGAACTGGATCGGAGCGGAGGCAACTGTACAGGTAACTCCCGTCAAAACCATATATCTTTTTACCATTTCATTGCTGCAAAATTGTATTGAAAACAAAATAGCTAACTAACCAAAGAGATGAGCATCCACTCGCTAGGGAAATGAAGAAGAAAAACTCTTGGCTACTGCTCCTCCTATTGCAATGGAATCATGGCAAAAATGATGACATAACTCGGAAAGACTTGGAAAAACCTGAACGCCCCCCCCCCCCCCCCCTTCCCCCCCCCCCCCCCACACACACACACACTCACACACACACACACACACACACACACACACACACACTGTCACTTTCATCGACTTTAATACCTTTGCCTGATCGTTAGCTGGGTGGAAATGCAGAATAATGAATGGCCTGCTGGCCTTGTTTGTTTCTCAGATGTGGATGAGTGTGCCGACCCCAACTTCTGTATGAATGGAGTCTGCATCAACACCCCTGGCAACTATGACTGTCAGTGTGCACCAGACTTCCAACTCAACCCCACCCGGGTGGGCTGTGTAGGTGAGGCAGGACAGTTGCTATCTATCATAGCATTGCTAAGAACTTCTGTGTGTATATATATATATATGTATTTCAGTATGTCACACATGTGAGTGTGTGTGTTGTTAACAAGTACATGTCTCCTTGTGTCACCCGTGTGTGCGCATGTGTGTGTATGTGTGTGTGTGTGTTTGTGTTTGTGTGTGTGTGTGTGTATGCTTGTGTGTGTGTGTGCATGCTTGTGTGTTTGTGTGTGTGTGTGTGTGTGTGTGTGTGTGTGTGTGTGCATGTGTACGGATTCGTCTCTGCAGACACGCGCTCGGGGAGTTGCTTCATAGATGTGCGTTCTCGCGGCGATGCTTCGGAGAGCCTGGAATGTTCCAATGAGATTGGAGTAGGGGTGTCGAAGGCCTCCTGCTGCTGCTCCCTGGGTCTGGGCTGGGGGAACCCGTGTGAATCCTGCCCCCCAGTCAACTCCAGTGAGTGGACCCAACACAGCACACTGCTCTCTCTCTCTTTGAACAATCCACTGAGTATAAAATACCTGGAATTTGAGTATTTGAGTATTTGAGTTATTGGAGTATTGGAGTATCTGAGTATTTACATGTTTGTGTATTTGGGTATTTTAGTTATTTTGAGTTATTTGAGTATTTGAGTGTTTGAGTTTTTTTTAGCATTTCAGTTTGGTGAGTATTTGAGTATTTTAATTATTTGAGGATTTGATGGCAGGAATGCAAGGCTTGCATTGTAAGGAGACAAATTGTGCAGAAAAAAGAAGCTAAATCAAATGCAATCCATTTAATACTTTTCCACCATCTTCAAGATGTAGTAAAGTGTAAGTGAAGAGGTCTGTGTGGTCTTGGTTTCATGTGGTCTGATGTTGTGTTGTGTCATTCAGCACAATACAGGACTCTGTGTCCCGGGGGAGAGGGATTCAGACCAAACCCCATCACTGTCATCCTGGAAGGTAGGACAACTGCAGGTCATTCTGTGTGTGTGTGTGTGTGTGTGTGTGTGTGTGTGTGTGTGTGTGTGTGTGTGTGTTGAGGTATTACTTTGTTTCTTATTGTTTCTATGCCTCAGTCATGTCCTTTGCGGCACACACGCACACACACACACACACACATACACACACACACACACACACACACACACACACACACACACACACACACACACACACACACACACACACTGAGTTGGGCTATTTCTCGATGGCAGATATAAACGAGTGCCAGGAGCTGCCAGGACTGTGCCAGGGAGGAAATTGCATCAACACCTTTGGCAGCTTCCAGTGTGAATGTCCCAGAGGCTACTCGCTCAATGCTGAGACCAGAGTCTGTGAAGGTTCGAACAACACACCGACATGTGCTACATGCTACATACATGTTGTGTATTTGTGTATAAAAAATGTAAAGTTCACTGACAGCCATGACTTTTCTTCAAACACACACACACACACACACACACACACACACACACACACTCAAACACACACACAAACACACACAATGATGCACATATTCACAAACACATGCACACACATACAAACACACATGCTTGCACACACACACACACACAAAAACACAAACACACTCATATGCACCCACACACACACACACACACACACACACACACAGGTCACCTCTCCCTTTTCAGCCCTGGAAAGTGAGAGTAGACAGGAAATTGAGTCCAGCCCAGACCAAGGCCTGTGTTCAATAAGTTCCAGAAGAATAGGGAGCGTACATCTGAACAGAGAAATGACTCAACATTCAGCAGACCGGGGGGCTTGCTTGGTTCAGTCCCTGTCATCTTCACTTTGCTTCCCATCTGTCTGAACACAATGGGGACGAAGACAGAGACAAGAGACAAGAGAGAGAGAGACAGAGAGACAGAGAGAGAGAGATAGAGAGAGAGAGAGGTCTAGAAGATGGTGTGTCTCTGATGTGGTTTGAAACGTGACCCCGTGCAGGAATTCAGAAAGCACACCAGACAGACTGTGGGGGGTGGATGGATGGAAGGAGGTCAAAAAATAGAGGAGTGGGATGGAGAGGCTGTGATGTAGTCAGGGGTGGTGGTAGGGGGGGCATGGGGTTTGTAGTGGGTGCATGGGTCGACAGTCAGAGAGGCGGACAGCTGGAAAAGACTCAGCTATGTGTGTCTGAAAAGCTAGCAGAAATGTTTACACAGAGGAAGAGCAGACACGGCATTGGTCCTGTCATAAGAAAAGGAGTGCTGAAAGATATTCCTAACACTCCGCGCCCTGCCCTCCTCAGATGTGAATGAGTGTGAGAGCCTGGGCATCTGCGGCCCAGGCCAGTGTTACAACACCATAGGGAACTACACCTGCATCTGCCCCGTGGACTACATGCAGATCAACGGAGGAAACAACTGCATGGGTGAGTATTGGAGGCTCATGGTGGAAGTGGCGCGTGTGTGTGTGTGTGTGTATGGTACATACCATGTGGTCCCATGATAACCTCTGCCTTTTATCCTAACACACACTCACTCACTCGCATGCACGCACGCACAGACATGAGGAAGAGCTACTGCTACAGGAACTTCTACACGGACAACGGCACATGTGATGCGGAGCTGACCTTCAACATGACCAAGAAGATGTGCTGCTGCTCCTACAACATCGGCCGTGCCTGGAATAAACCCTGCGAGCAGTGTCCTGTTCCCAGCACTAGTATGTTTACACACACACACACACACACACACACACACACACACACACACACACACACCCAAAGGCACAAGTTGTTTTGCCTTTGTTTAAAATAATGAAAGTGCACTTAAATATTGTTCTACTACCTGCAGCTCTTTGATAAAAACGATTCAAACTAAATGAATAACAAGTTGAGTTGTAGTGAGCGTGCTGATGAGCGTGAACGTCTGCAAGACACCGGCTTGTTGTCCTTGACCCAGGTGAGTTCCTCCGTCTGTGCGGCAGCGTAAGGCCGGGATACTACATAGACATCTACACCGGACAAGTCATCGGTGAGCCTCCGCCTCTCTCGTCACGCTGGGTCTCGCCATGGGGAAGAGAACGTTTCTGTTGAGTGTTGACTCTCCTTCTTCATCTCTCCCCCCAACCCCCCCCCCCCCCCACCCCCCTTCACGTAAGACATCGACGAGTGCAGGGAGATCCCAGGCGTGTGCGAGAACGGCCTCTGCATCAACATGGTCGGCAGTTTCAGGTGCGAGTGTCCCATTGGCTTCGTCTACAACAACAAGATGCTAGTCTGTGAAGGTAAACCCCCCCCACCCCCCCTCCCCACACACACACACACACACACACACATACGCTATGTGAAGCGCTTTGAGTGCCTTAAAAAGCGCTGTATTAATGCAATTAATTATTATTATAATTGTTATTCAATAAAAGCTGCTCAGGTTTGTGTTTAGTCTAAATCAATTGAACACACACATGGATCAAACAGCAATCTGCCAGCAACACAGTCGTTAACAACGAAAGTTAAAGACAGAGCATTTTTCCTTTGTTAAGCTTTTTATTTTTATTTTACCTCCTCCCTTCCCTTCCTTGGCTAGACATCGATGAATGCCAGAACGGTCCAGTTTGCCAGCAGAACGCAGCCTGTCTGAATATGCCTGGGAGCTATCGTTGCGAGTGCAAGCCTGGCTATCGCTTCACCTCCACGGGACAGTGTATGGGTAAGGTTACAGGGGTTTATTATTGGAGGAGTTGGTTGACCGATGACTTCATTGCCCACCTTTGTTTCACTGCCTCTGGCTTTGGATGAAATCATCTTCGAAGTAATGCGCTACAATCTTGTGAGCGGCTCGAACTGTATTGACGATGGGAGAAACATTTTCAACAATGTGTGAAATTGTCTTTACTTTTCCTACATCAGGTTTAATTGAACAACTTGAACAAAATGTTAATAAAATATGAAGAATGTATTTAAGTTCTGTTAAGGGTTATTGACACACACACACACACACACACACACACAGTCTGTATTTGTGGACACTCCAGTGGTAGATGTCCCCTACATACGATCACCCAAGGGTGTTTAATGTGAACAAGAAGCCCCATCTCCTGCACTCTCTCGCCAGATGAGCTTCGTTTAGCTCGTTGAGCTGAATGAGGTGACACGTGTTGATCCAAACATTCCTAACGTGTGCTTAGCTGCCTGACAGCCACAGTTCCGGAGAGAACTGCAGTGCTGTAGTAGCGCTAGCTCTGAAGGAAGAGAAAAATGTGCATCATGTGTTGCAGGGATATACCGCTGACTGTTTTATGAGCTGAGAGTCTTAACACCTTGCTCTGGGATTGAAGTGATCTGGACAGAACTCCTGTGATACTGAACCACACATCTTAAATCAGCATGCCACGTAACCTCTCCTGGTTTCCTCTATTCATGCACATTATTGGCTGTCATTTTGAACATATTCAGACGTTAGTCAGAGTCAAATGTGCTATGACCTAATAGTAGCAATGCCAATAGTTGATTTTCAGGGACTTTAGAGCAACAAAACAGAATCATCAAATTGGTAATGTGGATTTCATAGTTCCTTTTTTACAGCTATCAGTTATGGTTATGTATTTGAAATTAAAGAGAGTGGCTAAACAGAGGCTGGAATGAACAGCGTGCATTGCCTGTGGTAAAGTATTTACATTTTCAGTCAGTGGAGGGACATTTTCATTTCCCATTGATTAATGGTCATTAAAGTGTTCATTAATCTGTAAGGCATACCGTGAGCAGCTGTCCGTCCGTCTGTCCCCTGTTCCCAGATCGCAACGAGTGTCTTGAGAACCCTGGTGTGTGCAGTCCTGGCCAGTGCATTGATACGCTTGGAAGCTACCGCTGTATCTGTCCCAATGGCTTTAAAACCACCACTGATGGCTCCATGTGTATCGGTAAGTTGACTATAGGAGCCCTCTAGTTAATATATTGAAACACAGATGGGTGTGCTGAAATACTCAAAATGTCACATCTCATTTTTCAGTGCAATAGTAGGTATAATATGAGGTTTTAGGGTGATGCTGACACCAAAAGCAGGCAATCGGTGTAGTCAATGTGGTATCTATGCCATGGTTCATTTGAAGTTAAATGAACAGAACAGTCTTAATTCCTAGGGAACTTCAAGTTTGCTCATCTGTTGTAGAAGGTTTGAGCACTAGAAAACTGCTGTGATTCTTATATCTCTGCATTATATCTCTACCCAGAGTCTTTGCTTGACCTTCCTGTGTAAATCATGTCCACAGCTAATGGAATAACCAGATGCTGTTGCCTTGATGCTGCTATTGTTCGGTGTTCCGGATTAGCCTCTAGAAACCAAAGCAGGCAACGTTTCCCTGTCACACTGTTTACTAACTAATGAGTAATTCAACAAACGCTTTCATTTAATTGTGTGTTTCCAGACGTGGACGAGTGTGAGAAGCAGGCGTGTGGCAACGGGACGTGTAAGAACACAGTGGGCTCATACAACTGCCTCTGCTACCCGGGATTCCAGAACTCACACAACCACGACTGCATAGGTGTGTGTGTGTGTGGTGGGTGGGGGGGGGGGGGGGGGGGGGGGTGATTGAACAAAAACATGTTTTAAGAGAGTGAGAGGGGAGATGGAGAGTGGTTTGAGAGTATATCTAGAACAAGATCCCAGCGGTTGTGATGCAGGCTTTGTGACGCGGTGTGTGTGATGCCTGTCGGTCAGACATCGACGAGTGCGGTGTGCAGAGAGGGCTGTGCAGGAACGGCCAGTGTCTCAACACCCTGGGGACCTTCTACTGTGTATGCGGAGACGGATACGAACTCTCTGCTGACGGACGGGTGTGCAATGGTACGGTGACGCCTCAGTCGACCAACTCATATGAAAAATTATTTGTTTTCTGCCCTATGTTTGTCTTTGCTGAGGGGTTTGGGACGTGTGTGTATTCTTTGTTCAGATATCAACGAGTGTGCGGTAAACCCTGGGACCTGTGGCGTGGGGGTCTGTTTCAACCTGGACGGATCCTACAGGTGCATCTGTCCAGAAGGCTACTACCTGCATGAGGAGACCTGCGAAGGTAATGAGCTCCATAGCTCCATAGCTCCATAGCTCCATAGCTCCATAGCTCCATAGCTCCATAGCTCCACCGCTCCCTAGCTTCATAGCTCCATAGCTCCATAGCTCCATCACCCCATAGTTCCCTAGCGCCATAGCTCCATAGTTCCATCCCTCCATCCCTCCATCGCTCCATCGCTCCATCGCTCCATCGCTCCATAGCGCCATAGCTCCATAACTACATAGTTCCATTCTGGTATCTATAGCTCTTTGTTGGGCTTACTATTCCTGCTTTTGGCTTTTCCTTAAGCTGCAAAATGGTGCAACACCTGGATAGTCTTAATGGATGAGGTGTGATACCCCCCCTCCCCCAACTACTTACACACACACGCACAAACACACACAACCCAACAATTCAACCATAATCACACTCCAGACTGAATGTCCTGGTTGATCAGAAGAGTTTAGAATACACTCTCAATTCATTCACTTTAATGTCACCATCTTCTAGTCCATCCATCCATCCCACACATTATCTCCTCACGTGTGGGAGTGGAGAGAGAGGGGGGGGGGGGGGGGTGGGATAAACCAGGCCACTTGAGTTGTTTAGGCAGCCGTACGGCCTGGGGAGGAGACACTGGGCAGACCTCTGGCCTGGGAATCAGTTCCTGGAAGCAGAGGGAGCAGGAGGAGCATGAAAAGGAGGAGGACGAGGAAGACCAGGCAGACGCTCCTCCAATCCAACCAGCAGCAGCTGCACTTTATGACGGATGCACACCAGCGCCGTTAATCCCAAACACACACACAATAAGTCGTATTCCTCTTTGAGTGTGATGAGATACTTGTTGAATTAGACACAGCTGGTTAATAACAGGCTGCTTCGACATACGGATCACAGATACAGCTTTGTACTGCGCTAGAGTTACACAGTCCCCATACCGGCCACGATAATGCACATACTTTTTCAGCTCACACTGTTTACAGAAGCTCTGTGATAAGTTTCAACACAACACAAGTCGGTAAACTATTGTATACAATGTTCTTTTTGTACACGTATTTCAATAATGACAATGTCTCTGATTCGAGTACTTAAACCTAAACTGGCAGTAGAACAATAAAAAACAACCACATCAATCATCTACCGTAGATTCCCTACTTTACGGCAAGGCACCACACCGCCTGACATCATCTAGTGTAGGCAATGATAGAAATGAGTTGGTTTGTTTGTCAATGCACTGCGAGTCGGTTTGATTGACAAGCACTGCCAGCGAAGATGTGCGGAGCTTTCTGAACACCAATGAAATGTAAGCGAAGGCGGGACGTGAACAAAGAGGTCTAATAGAAACAGGTCGAGCAAAAACGCCAAAGCCCGTAAAACACAGGCGCTTGCTCGCGGCCGATACAGGGAGGGTGTTAGAGTTTCCTCTGGTGTACTGATGTCGGATGACAATGGCCTTTAGTAGTTGTCTGGCATACATGCGTCTGGACTTTACGTCTGCTACTCAAGGGACAGGTACTGTGTTTTTGACACTTTTCACAGTGAATTTGTGAATTTGTGTCATTAATGAACAGGGAGGGGGTTAGGCATCTTGCTCGAGGATGACTCCATAGTAGACTGATGACACCAGACCTTCTACAATCAATAATCGTGAATCAATTGATGGTGGAATGAATTTAACATCGTCTTCAATGTCCGTCTCTGGCAGATATTGACGAGTGCTCGCAGTTACCGGACATCTGCTTGTTCGGAACGTGCTCCAACACGGAGGGGAGCTTCACGTGCCTGTGTCCCGAGGGCTTCCAGGTCTCCGCAACGGGACGCAGATGTCAGGGTACGTATGACCTCAATAAGCCGAGAGAGAGAGAGAGAGAGAGAGAGAGAGAGAGAGAGAGAGAGAGAGAGAGAGAGAGAGAGAGAGAGAGAGGGAGAGAGAGAGAGAGAGAGAGAGAGAGAGACCAGACAGAGACCAGACAGAGACCAGACAGAGAGGCTAAAAGAAGAGAAAATGAGAACAAAGAGAATAAAACCGTTGTCAACTTTGTTGAGTTGAGGCGTCTCATTGTAAGGTAACTGAACTGACATCAGCGAGTCAGCAGCCATTTGCTTTATGAACCCCATTAACCAGAAAATGCATTTGAATAGTTTCATGCCTGAGCCACATATTGATATTCAACCAAATCAACAGGAGATCCATAAAGGTGTGTATACATGTTGTTATACACCTATATATCTATTAACCTCCAGCTTGGCGTCAGCTGTAGGAATAGTGACCGTCTATGTGTGAGTTCTGCATTTGGAGGTGTTTCACTAGTCCTCTGAGTTCTCTTGGAGTTGTGAGGGCAGCATAGCATGCCCCAGCTGTTGCTGCTGCTGCTGCTGTTGCTGCTCGGCCCAAGGGTGGATCTGAACAGATCACTTTTCCATTTCCTCATCTTGTGTGTGAGTGTGTGTCTCGTGTGTATAGATGTGCGTATGTGTGTGTGTGCGTGTGTGTGTGTGCGTGCGAGTGTGTGTGTATACATTTATGTGTGTGCGTTTGTGTGTGTCTGTATGCATGTGTGTGTGTCTGTATGTGTGTGTGTGTGTGTGTGTGTGTGCGTGCGTGTATGTGCGTGTGTATGTATGCATGTGTGGGCGTGTATGTGTGTGTATGTGTTTGTGTGTGTGTGTGTGTGTGTGTGTGTCTGTCTGTCCATGTCTATATGCGTTTGCTTTCAGGCTGGGCGGAGGGGTCTCTCTCCAGGCTTGACTCCTAACAGGGAGTTCCCCCCTCCAAACACTGAAGTAATGACATCATAAGTTCAGCAAGGCAGTTTGCAGTTCACACTTTTAGTCAATTTTTTTTCATTTTGGTTTCTTTGGCAGCTGGGAATGAGGAGGGAGAAAGACATGGAGGAATGGAGGGGAGAGCTGGCTTAACTATAGGGGCAAATGAGGGAAGCTTGAGATGCCCACAGAACTGAAACCAAATATACACAGTGTCCTACATAGGAAAGAACATTCATTGTAATTCAGTTGAAGCACCAATCAAACCTTGATTGGGGAACTAATTCTAGCATTACAACAGGAAGTAATAAAATGGGTTTATTTTTGTGTTGTTTTATAGAAATTGCTAGGAACAATATGACATCAAAGTTACAGTAATAGTCATTCAAAGGACACATTAGTAGGATTGTTAGCTCCCCGACTCATGATAGGTTAGATTTTTAGCTGGTTAGAAAAATCTGCAACTCATTTATTCGACAAATGAGAAGGATAGCGAGTCTGGATGAAAGGCATTATTGAGACAAAGACTGTACAGTGTTTAAGAAGAGTACGGTCTGTGACAGGTCTTTTAATCTGAGGTACAGGTACACACACACACGCACACGTACACACACACACACACACACACACACACACACACACACACTGAAACTTGGAAAACAGCTGTGCAAAGAGCACATAAGTCTCTTTTTGAGAAGGGCTGACAAATCAGTTTTACAGAGGAGGGAAACATGAGACTCTTTGACATTCTTCACAAAGCACCAGGTGCACATGGATGCAATATTTTCTCCTGAGCCAGGTGTTAGTGTTCTACGTATGTGTGTGAGTGTGTGTTTGTCAGTGTGCGTGTGCAAATACAGTGTACGCTACAGTTTTAGGACAGAAGACAATGAATGAAAGTCTGAAAATAACTTTAACATAAATTATGTTGGTGTACATGTGCGCATGTGGTTATGTATGTGTGTGGATGCATGCACGCACCACATGCATGCATGCGCACAGTTGGTCATGTGGACTATTTGCCTTGCGTTAAGGGAAGGCCAGTGCTGCCATATGCTTCTCATTATGACCCAGTCCCTCCAGCGGCAGAAACAACAGCCCTCTGAACCAGTCCGTGGAAGACAGAAGGGGAGACCGTAGACAGTAGATTCACAGCACCAAAAGCCTAATGTTCTAGATATAATTAAGATCTATCGATTTTTTCTATTATTAAAACCCATTCCCTCCCTCCCCCCTTCCCATCCATCTGTCTGTCCTTCTCTCTCTCTCTTCTCTGTTTGTCTGGGCTCTCAGACTACCGTGTGAGCTTCTGCTTCACCAAGTTCGAGAACAGACGCTGCATGGCCCCCAAGTCCCTCAACACCACCAAGGAGCACTGCTGCTGCACCTCCATGCTTGGCCAGGGATGGGGGGACCCCTGTGAGATCTGCCCCAGCAAGGATGAGGGTGGGTTAAGCTCCCAGTCACATAGTAGCTATGTATTCTCCTGTATTCAACTTGAAACTGTTGAAGGCAATTTTGCCATATTCAATATTCTTTCCCTGACACCAGAACAAATGGAATGGAATGGAAAAAGGACTATTTTGTGTACATATGTATTGCCCCCTACAGCTTGGTAGGGGTATTGGTTTTGAAACATGGACATGCTGATCTTCTGGCAAACACAAACACATGCACACATAGTTCCATGACATTAAGTAGGTACTTTATGAGCAATGTGTGGTAGAGGGGGTGTTTTGGTATTGATTGTGGTTGTTTTTTTGTGTTTTTGTGTTCCAGAGGCGTATGCAAATCTCTGTCCGTTCTCTGGCTATAGACGAGGGGATGATGACAATCCTATTGGTTGGTCTGCCTGTTTGTCTGTCTGCCTCTCTGTCTGTCTGCCTGTCTGTCTGTCTGTCTGTCTGTCTGTCTGTCTGTCTCTGTCTCTGTCTCTGTCTCTGTCTCTGTCTGTATCTGTGCATGTCTGTTCATCTAGGTATTTAAGTAAGGTTTTGTTTATAAAGAACTTTTACAAATAGCAATTTGAGTGAACCATTTTTAAGCCACAAAATGAAGTGAAATTTAAATGATTCAATGTTACACACATTTTATTTATAAAGTGTGTTTGAATGTTTTTCTGCTTCCTAACTGTAGATATCGATGAGTGCATCCATGAACAATGCGAAAATGGCCAGTGTATCAACACAGACGGCTCGTTCCGCTGTGAATGTCCTATGGGATACCGGCTGGGCACCTCTGGAGTCACCTGTGAAGGCCAGTTCATATCCTCCCTCTCTTGCTGTTTCTCTCTCTCGCTCTGTCTCTCTCTTTCTCCCTCTCCCTCTCTTTTTCTCCTTCCTTCTCTATCGCTATATCTCTCTCTCTGTCTGTCTCTCTCCCTGTCTCTCTGTTTCTCTCTCGCGCTTTCCTTCTTCATCACTCTCTCTCTCTTACTCTCTCTGTCTCTCTCTTTCTCTCCCTCTCTATCTATCTCTATCTTTTTCTCTCTTTCTCAACCAAACACATGACACTTACAAACACATGCACACGGACACACCGCAAGTCATTTCAGCTAAACTAATCTAAACTTAAGTGTTTAATGTGTCTTTCTTCAACACACACAGACACTGATGAGTGTGACATCGGCAACCCTTGTGGCAATGGCACGTGCACCAACGTGATTGGAGGGTTCGAGTGTGCGTGTGACAATGGCTTTGAGCCAGGCCCGATGATGACCTGTGAAGGTAGGAAGAACTTTCAGCCAACACGCTTCAACACTGTGAATGCCACAATTCTTATGATTTTTACAGCAGTACTTACAAAAGTAAAAAAACGATTCTTGCCTGTCGTCTCCCATGCAGACATCAACGAGTGTTCCCAGAATCCCTTGCTGTGTGCTTTCCGCTGCGTCAACGTGGTGGGCTCGTACGAGTGTAAATGTCCCACGGGCTACGTTCTGCGAGACGACAAGAGGATGTGCAAAGGTACTACAGCCAGTCGGTCCACAGATGTGTCCCTGTTTTAAGGGAAGACAGAGACGTCAGTTGAAAGCCCCATCCGGGGACGCCCTTGTCACGACGAGATGTAAAACGCTCTCCTCACACCGTCACCGGCTGAGTGGCTGTTTACGCCACAGCTCTTCACAGATACAGCGGGTGTCATGGCGACGGGTGTGTTTTGAAGCGAAGGGGTAGAGAGCTGGGGGAGGGGGGGGGGGGGGGGGGGGGGGGGGCGGGGCATGGTGAGTCAGGCACTCTATACTAGCATCGCTGTTTAGATTACGCTTTAAACAGACCACCCTCCCTCTCAGCACGTGTACCGTGTAACTCCCTTTGGGAGTGGGTGGGGGGAGATAAGGCTGTTCCAGAGTGTGTGTGTGTGTGTGTGTGTGTGTGTGTGTGTTCCTGTGTGTGAGAGTGAAGGCATGTACCTAACATGTTGTCTCTGTGTTCCAGACCAGAACGAGTGTGAAGACGGCCTGGACGACTGCGCCAGCAACGGCATGACCTGCAAGAACCTCATCGGCACATTCATGTGCATCTGTTCCCCGGGATACACGCGGAAACCCAACGGAGAGGGGTGCATGGGTAAGATAGCATGCTGCAGCCAAAGCACAGAGGTTCACATACTACATGTATCATTCAGGGAAGTCTGATGCCTGAACCGCCTCGTTTTTTATAGTGAGTTTGAGAGCTTGGCTTTCCTCACAAAAGCCCCATTAAGATGTTGCAGACAATATTAAGTGCAATAATAAACAAAACTTCTCCGAACTTCAGAATTGTTAATGATGCTTCATAAACACTGGAAACATTTGTTAGCATCTATTTGACATACATAAAACCTGACATACATAAAATAACAGAATTGTTATGCTAAAGAAATTCCGAACAGTGCCATATTTCTTTACAGTGTTTAAAGTTGTTAATGTTTGTGTGTTTGTGCATGTGTGTGCATGTGTGTCCTTGTGTGTGTGTGTGTGTGTGTGTGTGTGTGTGTGTGCATGCATGTGTGTGTGTTGTGTTTGTGTGCGTGTTCCAGATCTGAACGAGTGTGGCAAACCAGGCGCCTGTAAGAACGGCCGCTGTGAGAACACCATCGGAAGCTACCATTGTAGATGTGACCAAGGATTCGTAGCCAACCCCACCCAGACGGAGTGCATAGGTCTGTCTCCCATGTCCTATTTCACATATCCTATTTTCACTTCTACACAGAAACTGTAGAACATAGGTGATTATATTACATTAGATTGGACTAAATTCAAATGTGGTAAAAATGTTTCCCACGGTGACCAATTCAATTCTAAGTAAACACATTCACATCATCTATTGATGACATGATTAGCATGAATAGGCTTAATCCAGTATTTTAACGCAAACCATTTTTCTCAACGAGCCCATCTAAGTAAAGACGAGAATGTTCTTTAGCCACGATGCTAGCAACATATGTTTAGGGGCAACTCTTCCATATTGCTGCTTCGAGCCTTGTTGGGAAAACACTCTGATTCCCTTTGGCTCTACTGTCACAATAACGGGCTGGGAAATCCCTTCCATCATCAATCAGAACGTCAAAGACAGGATGTAACAAACGCTGAGAGACTTTTGCTGAGGAACCGGGGTGGGTTGCTGGAGAGACAGCGGTGAGGACGAAGCCGTGGGTGTTATCTGTGCAGGGCCTGGCTCTTCACAGGCCCTGCACATCTCCTCCACAGTGAGATCCGGAGGGTTTACGTTGCCTGGTGGGGACTAAGGTCACACAGGAAGAGAATGGGCTTGATAGGCTGACAAAGTCCTGCATCCTTCCTGTCACACTGGCCCACCCATATGAACCATGAAGCTTTTGGTCTGTCTGTCTGTCCGTCCGTCTGTCTGTCTGTACTTATTTGCCTGTCTATCTGTATTGTCTGTCTGTCTGACTAAATATTTGGGAGCCATGTGCAGTCAGGATGTGGGAGGATTTGTCAAAATAAACTTTGCTCTAAAGTCTGCTCTTTGATTTAGAGTTTCACCTTTGTTTGTATTTTCATTTCTTTGTAATAGTCTTGAAATTTGGCCTTGGCTGTATATGTGGAATTCTGTTGACCGGATATGTTTTGCTTACTTCTAAAAAGAGGTTTGTGTTGAAACTCAACTCAGACACATGCACCCCCCCCCCCCCCCCCCCACCCCCCCCCCCCCCCCCCCCACACACACACACACACACACACACACACGCACAGAGCTAATGGCCATCCCATCCGGTGCCTCCCCCATGCTCTCTAGATAACCGCGAGGGCTTCTGCTTCACCGAGGTCCTGACCACACTGTGTCAGATGACGTCCAGCAACAGGAACATGGTGACCAAGTCAGAGTGCTGCTGCGATGGGGGCCGAGGCTGGGGCACAGGCTGTGAGCTCTGCCCCCTACCCGGGACCACCCAGTACAAGAAGATGTGTCCCCTGGGCCCAGGTTACACCACAGATGGCAGAGGTACCAAGTGAAAGTGAAACTTAAATGGAATGGAAAAATAAAATAAAACGTCATTATAATAATAGTGTGTATATATATATACACACACATAAACAAAACGATTTAGCATCTATCTGTTAACATTCAACCTCTGTGTGTACATTTAATTTAACTAGTGCCTTTACATTTTACCATAACAGGGGAAGCCACACACATTTTCAATGTACCTGAGTATCATGAACATAAAGAGCATTCTTCAACTATATATATATAAATACATACACAGAACCCACACAAAAAGCAATAATACCAACAAAAACTTTTTTACCGACCAATTAAACCCAACAACTCATCTCCCTGGAGAAGAAGAAATCTGGTTTCTGTGCCTAAATCGAACAACATCCATTGTCCTGTTCCTCCCAGACATAGACGAGTGTCGCGTGATGGGGAACCTGTGTAAGAACGGCCAGTGCATCAACATGCTGGGCTCCTACAGCTGCGTCTGCAAGGCAGGCTACACCACGGACATCACTAGCACGCTGTGTGTGGGTGAGGACTCACATTCTACGCTTATCTCTAGCTTCTTCTCTAGCTTCTTCTCTATCAGCTGTGACCCTCCCCACGCATCCCTCTGTCAGTCCTACTGTCTAGGAAAGTATTGAAAAACTACCTGGAGGGAGTCCCGCTCCCCATCGAAAACAAAGGAGAAGAAGGAAAAAATGCAGTCTGTCTGTCTCATCTTTCTCCCTTCATGGAATGTCTGGCCTTGAGATCAAACTGTCTCATACTCTCACTGACATATTCTCCTTCTATGTGTGTCTCTCTCGCTTTTGCTTTCCATTTCTCTGTCCTTCAAACTCCCTCTCTCTCTCTCTCTCTCTCTCTCTCTTTCTCTTTCTCTCTCTATCTCTCTCTCTCTCTCCCTCTAGATGTGGATGAGTGCATCCAGGCACCCAAGCCTTGTAACTTCATCTGCAAGAATTCAGAAGGAGGCTATCTCTGCTCCTGCCCACGCGGATACATTCTTCAGGAGGACGGGAAGAGCTGCAGAGGTAAGCCATATACACACACACACACACACACACACACACACACACACACACACACACACACTCACACACACACACACACACACACACACACATGCACATGTGTGTCTATGTGTGTGTCTTGGGTGTCAATGGTTCCTCCTCACTTGACAGTGCACATCTGTGCCCATTTGTTAGGCATGTTTTGGAGTGTAAACAAGTGTGCTCTTCTCCTCTCCATTGACTTCGCCAGCCTTAACTCCCAGTTTCCAGTGTCTGCTTCATCAGCAGTTCATTTGTAGTTCACCGACTTGAGAGAGAATTAATAGACATGCTGGGGGTGGGGGAGAGGGACAACTCACTAAAGCAATATCCCAACATCCCACTTCACAACTAAAACAATATTAAACTCCTTGAACTCTATTCCTTTGGGGTGTATTTTTGGTTATTTTACATGTCTAATTCTGGATGATTTTGCCCCGCCTCTCAGATCTGGATGAGTGCTCAAGCAAACAGCACAACTGTCAGTTCCTGTGCGTCAACACAATCGGAGGGTTCACCTGCAAATGTCCTCCAGGCTTCACACAGCATCACACAGCCTGCATAGGTAAGATACACTCAAAAGGTCATTTTCTCACAAAGTTATATATTGAATTCATCATGAAATGTATACTTTTTAATGGCAAACTAGGTATTCTATATCTTCAAACTCAGCGTACGCCTACTGGCTCTCACTGCCAAAAACCCATTTTCCCCTCTTACTTTCTTACTTTCCTTTCATAGTATATTTCATCCCAGCTTGTAAAAGACCCTTCAAGCACCTCAGTCTAAAGCCCCCTAACTCTCTCAGTGAGTTAATAGACGCAGACTGATATCACACTGATCTCATTAGGCCCCAATGGGTTTGAGTCATGGGAGCTTAGCAATGACTTGTTGTGGAGCACTGCAGTGGGTTGTCATGGTGACCTCTGCCTTTTTTTCTCTCTCTCTTACTCTCGCTCTCTCAGCTCCCATGTCGAAAGCCTTACATCCCCTCTTTAGAGCTAATCCCACACCACCTCAGTCTTGCAGAAGCTGTGTTTAAAGTTTATATTGAAGAGTGATTATGTGCTCCAGGGCAATGCTTTTAGCCATGCTTGGTTGTTTCACAGTTTGGGGATTGATTAGCATATTACACCTATACCAAGTGATATAACCTCACTTGACGTGACACAGCCAGTTCAGTTTTTCCAAATGCACCAAAAGTGTTGCCACGCAATGTGGCACAACCTTCTCTCTTAGGCCTATTAGCCGGTTGTACGATTCCTAACTTCTGCATTGCATTGTTCCTTGTATAGACAATAACGAGTGTGCCTTGGACCCTAATCTGTGTGGCACCAATGGCGTCTGCCAGAACAGTCGAGGAAGTTACAATTGTGACTGTCAGCGTGGATTTTCATTGGACCCCGCCGGACAAACATGTGAAGGTCGGTGACCAATAGAAACCACCCTTCTCTTTAGTAACCGTGTTTCAGTTGAATTCTCACTGTGTGTGTGTATCTTTGTGCCCCTGACAGATATGGATGAGTGTGATGACAACCACAGGTGTCAACATGGCTGTCAGAACCTGGTGGGTGGTTACAGGTGTAGCTGCCCTCAGGGATACCTTCAGCACTACCAGTGGAACCAGTGTGTTGGTGAGACACGATTCAATCCATCCATATTCAATATTATACTTGGTCACATCGAGCTGTTATACTGTAAACTCCTCATTTCATGTATTGTCGTACACAAAATAATGTGGCCATTACAGTGGTATATAAATAGTGTGCGATTTTTATTTTGGCTTCATTTTCGCCTTTCATTCTTACTGCCTTAATCCTTCTCCCATATTCTCATAATAGCAATTCCAGACTTCTCCCAGTATTGTTTTATGTTCTTTCAGCAGGATGACCTTTTGACTTACTTCCTGTTTATTTCCTGTGACCCAGATGAGAATGAATGTCAAAACAGCCAGATCTGTGGGGGGGCGTCGTGCCACAACACGCTGGGGAGCTTCCGCTGCCTGTGCCCCACCGGCTTCAACTACCAGCAGAACAGTGGAGGCTGCTCCGATGTCAACGAGTGCTCCTCCAGCCAAAACCCATGCAACTACGGCTGTTCCAACACGGACGGGGGCTACCTCTGTGGCTGCCCATCTGGATACTTCCGGGCAGGCCAAGGGTACGTGGGCTAGGATCAGTGCTTGGCTGAGCATGGCTGTGACAGTGGTAGGGGAGTATAATCACCACATGGCATTTGTGTGTGTGTGTGTGTGTGTGTGTGTGTGTGTGTGTGTGTGTGTGTGTGTGTGTGTGTGTGTGTGTGTGTGTGTGTGTGTGTGTGTGTGTGTTTGTGTTGCAGGCACTGCGTGTCCGGTGCGGGCTTCGACGGTGGCACCGACGCCGGCATCAGTACTGGACAAGGTGAAGGGACGGACGAAAACGCTCTCTCTCATGAGTCCTGCTATGAATGTAAGATCAATGGCTATCCCAAGAAGGGACGCAGTCGACGCAGTACCAACTCCACACAGGAGGGGGAGCCGCACCTCAGTCACCAACAGGTTGGTCTACCCATGCACAAGTGACATCGATGTACTTGTTGTGGTTTGCTTCTCCACTCAAGTGTACAAGTTTGTTTGTATACGGTACATCTTAATCACAGTTACAGTCTCAAAGGGCTTTAAAGTGTATTCACTTTGTTCTTCCTTTGCCGAATAAAACCAGGAGGTGGTCAGCATGGCCAGCCTGGACATCGAGGACACCCTCCTGTTCCACATGAACATTAGTGACCTGAGCGGCCGTGTCCCCATCCTTGAGTTCACACCAGCCCTGTCCACCCTCAACGACCACGTGCGCTACACCATCGATTACGGCAACGACGAGGGCTACTTCAAGATCCACCAGGTGCAGGGCGTGAGCTACCTCCACCTGGCCAAGAGGAAGAAGGCACTGACTCCCGGGGCGTACGAGCTCCAGATCAGCAGTGTGCCGCTGTACCGCAAGAAGGAGCTGGCCGAGCTGGAGGACAGACACGATAAGGATTACCTCACAGGACAGCTGGGCGACACGCTGAGGATGAGGGTGCAGATCGTCCTCCATTAACCGCCACGGGACAGAGACAGGGGCAGAGGTTGCCACGCTGCAACTGCTGATCCAGGCTCAATCGTCCTCCAAGGAAAACAAAAAAAGGGCCCAAAGATGAACCATCTGTGGCTGCTGGAGGAACCACCGAGTCTGGGCCAGCGGTGGTGGGGGAGAGGGCAGCTCCTTCCTTGCTCCAACGTGGAGGAAGGCTTGACACCAAAGAGACAAGGATGGGGGTTTTGTAGGGTGGGAGGGGCGGGAGGGGCGGGGGTGGGGGGGAGGCGGGGGACGACATTGTTTGATTCCCAAAGACGATTCTACATATCATAGATATACAGTCGCCCACTTTTTTGTTTGTTTTTGTTTAAAAACGACCAGCTGATCTTGTCCGTATGTCATGATGCTCAGATGAAGAACATATTGTCCTGACAAACAGCTTCAGCTGTGTGCAAAAGTTCTCTAGAGAATGTGAGGGGGGGGGGGGGGGGGGGGGGGCAGGGGTCGCAAGAGTTTGCTTTAATGTTGTATATGATATGTGGAATCGGGCACCAGTTTGAAAGGGCACTTGAACTGTAGAAGGCTTTACATAGCTTGTCTTTGGTGGAAGAATTGTAAGTAATTAATTTGCAGTGACTTCCTTTCCTCCTCTATTAAACAAAAAAAAAAACAGCATGAACATCTGACTTTCTTATAAAGTTGAATGAAAATAAGTACAACTAACCGGAAGTTGTTGGCTGAGGAAAGGAACTTACTGTGGACTATTGAAATGGACCCGTGTCGGAGCTTGAATGACATCTTCTGCATATTTAAACTAAGCTTATTCCATTTTTCCTACTGACTAGAATAATTCATATTTACTGGTGCTAGCAAAACAACTACAGACTTCTGAAATGCACTGTACTATTCAGTAGTCACAATAATTCCATTCCATTGGCCGCTTCTTCAGATTTCAAGTCTTCGCTACAAAAACAGTTAGCTTCATACCCTGTGTGCTCTTTATACTACATGTAAATTATGTGTGTTTATACTGTAATAATCAATGCCACCTTTAATCTATGAAGCATTTGTAAACTATAGGAAGCCCCGCAACATTGGAGGGGTTTGTAATGGTGCTTATAATGACCAACTACTTTGTAAACTGTGTATACATACAAATCTGTGCACATACCACATTGTGATGACGCCAAACGTGGGCCTTCATGATTATGCACTGAGGCCTTCATGGCCACACATTCTCTCACAAGTACAATCAGTGCCGCATCGTCTTGGACCAGCCTTAAGACACCTGTCTGTGTTCTCCGCTCACGTCAGTGAGGGTTTTAGTCCGAAATTCACAATAAACTTACATATTTTTGGTGTATATGTCACCACTGCTATGCTTTATTTTAATTATTGAGGCTATTTACCATTTTTTCTATGTAGCTATTTAGCTGATGCTTTTCTCCACTATATATCTAGTATATTCAGCTACGTCTTTAGGGAGCGGCAGGTAGGAATCTTGCTCAAGGAAGCCTACAGGTGGGTAGGCTACATACCCACCTGTGGACCTACATATGTAGGTCCACACCCTACATATGGGGTGTGGACATGGGGAACAGATTATACCCTTTAGTCATCAGTTCAGAATTTTCCCTGAAATTAAGACAAAGGTTTAACATAAAATAAAACTCAACTACAGTACAGATACAAGTAACCTATTAAAGTCCAGTTAGACCTTTGTGGTACGCTGAATTTATTTCCCTATAGTGTGGCGAAATAACAGGTTAAAAATATATTTTATTTTTTATTGTATTTCATTTTAATCTACCTGCATTAGTATCTGGGAGATTATCATTAGAGCAGTATAAATGAATACAAGGACCAAAAGTTAATGCACAACAGATATATTGTTAAATAAAAGGAAAAGTATACCAACAAAAAACAAATATAAACAAATATTATTTCATAAAACTCAAACACATTCATACTTTTGTATACATTAATGTTAATTTCAGTTAGCTCCAGTTGACCCAAAGCCCCCAGCGCCACGTTCTGTCTCGTCGAGGGTCTGAAAAACAATTTTACAATTAACAATGAGGGAAACAATTGATATTAACATTATATTTCTTGTGAAATGCATCAGTTGCATTTGAGAGAGCGGAGGTGTGTTTGTGTGTTACCTCCTGCATCACTAGCTCTGGGTAGCAGATCTTCTCACAGATCAGCTGAGCCACCCGGTCACCCTTCTTCACTGCAGGGGGAAGGAGACAAAAGCACTTGTTCAGTATCCGTGCAGTATTCAATAGGCTCTTAAGACTAGGTCCTTTAAATAAGGCAAAGCAATCCAGAGAAATATGACCCCTCTTTCAGACATGTTTTCATCATACAATATAGAGTACACAATATTTCACACACATTTCAAACACAGGAAATTATTTCCCAAGAGCTTTTACATAATTTAGGGACAGCCAATAAGAGTAGTCCGGGTGTCTTGCCAGAACATGAAACCCATGATTTTGGAGTTTTTAAACCTGATAATTCAAGGAGGTAAGTAACTAGCACATACCCACAAAGGAAGTCTTGGCGAAGTTAAAGAGCACCACTCCAACATTGCCTCTATAATCCTCATCTACAACTCCAGCTGAGGGGGAAAAAAATAAGCAAAGCACACCGGTTAAAAGCAAGGGATAACACCAGAGCTGAAATTATAACTTTTTCAGCATGCATGGTATCACCAAACAAAAGTTATCAACTCACCACCAACATCAATGAAGTTCTTTACTGCCAGTCCAGATCTGGGTGCTATAGAAAATGATTTGGTTAGTATAATATATCAAATAAACAGCAGCACAACCAGAAAATCTGTTAAAAGGAATACTGTGTTAATTTCTTAAGGATGTGCACAACACTTACCTACTCTACCATAGTAGCCGTGAGGAACCGCAATCTGTAAGTCAGTACGCACCAGGCCCTTATCCATAGGTGCAATAGTGTACTCGTAAGCACTGTATGATCGGAGAAAGTAAGCAGTTGATCAATTTGCACTTGTGAAATCGAGAAATCTAGAAGTATTGGTATCACCATGCTATGGACATGGTAAACAAACCTGTAGAGATCGTAGCCTGCTGCTTTGGTAGAACCCCTCGTGGGTGTCGTTGCATGCTCTGAGAGTTTAGCGAATTTAAGAATGAGTCTGTCATCTTCGAAGTGCGTTTCAGTCTTTGTCCTCTTCAATGGACAAACCTCTGAGGCATTTGTTACATCTACAGAGGGCATGTTATCAAAAAGAATAGTCAAATGTATGCAGCTTGTAGTTATTCGTTGTCGTTTTAGATGTCGGTTTACCGCTCATCAAGCTTGAGTCAAATGATTTGAAATTCGCGGGCTGAAAGTTACGCTCATTCCAATAGCATGCCGCGCCCCTTCCGTGTGGTTGTGTGTGTCTGTGAGATTATTTAACTGACGCACATGTCACGTAAGGTATATTCATTTGATGGAAATACTGTTGAGTGTGAATACAATTTAAAAAATAATATTAAACAAACAAAACGATAAATGTGTAGATAGGGTGCAACGTTGCAATAAACCAGTAATGCTTCGTCACTATGATATCACTTCCTTCTTGGTAGCACCTCCCGCGAGATTACTTATCGTCAACATGTCTTCTTTGTTTACCACCTTGTGTCAACCATCGTTCCGTTAGCCCATTGCATTACCAACAAAATATTGAAACATGTCTCCTGGTTGCATTTGTTTGGTACAATGGCATTGCCACAACAGCAAGAGTGCTAAAAGACAACTAAACAATTGTATGACTCGGAAAATAAAATCCACTTTGGCATGCCCTCGTGATGGGACTGTACCGTGCTTATCTTTGTCTTGGGTCGACATATTACATTTCCTTTGCATAGAATGTGGGGCAGTTTCCAAAAACGAACGTCCCAGTAGTTTGCGGCCCATTCTTCGGAGAATCGTTTGCATCATCTTTCAGGTTATGTTAGCTTCGACATAGTAGTTCGACACGAGCTGCAGACGTCTCGTTTTCTTCCTGAAGGGGCCACTGCGCCCTCACCCGAGGAGGCGCGTTATCACATTGTCATGTAGGTCAGCTAACATATGATGAACAATTGGTATATTATGTACCGTTAATAGGTTACACCAAACATATATTATACATATACAATAATGTGTTGTATTATTATTATTTATCCTACAAAACACTAGCCCATTCCTTTTATGTGTCCATCTGAGGTAGCCCTACTAACTAGTCCATGAGGCCCATCTAATAATCTGAAATGATAATTACAAAAATAAGAAGTCAATATTTTAATAATTCTTTAAATCAAGTGATCAAAATAAGACATTTAATAAGACGACAGGCCATACTATACAGACAACTAAGCAATTTCCATTAACACAAAGGAGTATGTTACTAGGCTATAAGCACAAAAAATAATAGCCTACCCTTTTTAATATTGAGACATTCATATGAAATAGATAAACTGCTTTATAACACACTAGGCATGTCAAACACTAACAAAAGTTATACGCCAAATTACCAATATCATCATATACCCAACACCCATGAGTGAATCTTTTCCATAACCATATTTTACTGTTAAAAATACTAAACATGTATTAATATATTCTATATTAATGCTTTTATTTTACGGTTACAAAAGGTTGTGATAGCGTGTGGTGGGATTGTGCATACGACTGTTATAAAACATTGTTGCCTCACTAGGGGTAAAAACCATTACCAACTCTAGATTTCCATTTGCCTACTTTGTAAGCATTGGATGGACCAGCATAATCCATGCATTCAGATAGCCGACCACGCCAGAGATTAACACCACACTGTCCATCAAACTAAAGTCATGTTGCTAAACGTTTCTGCATTTTGAGCCTGTTCCGGCACAAGGTCCCTTACAATAACATAGACCACAATGTCCTTTAATTTTTTTTATTTTAGCAAGGTTGTCTGCGGTCCCCCCCCCCCACCCCCCTTGGGAGGGGCTCAGGAGTAGAAGGTGAGGACACTCTTGTGGTTTCCTCTGATGAGCAATGTGGGAGGGAGGTTCTTAGTCAGAGTGTCCAGCCAGGCCATGTAGAGGTGATCAGAGACCGACTCCTTGCGGGCGATAGGCATGCTCCTGTAAAGGTCACGGAAAACAGTAAGCGCCCAGTTCAACCCCAATTGCACTTCATTGAACATATGTTTGGCCTCTTTTCGTTTTTTAGAAAAGAAATACATTTAAATAAAGAATAAACAGTGTTGAACCTGCATCAACTTTTCTGCTGGAGCTATATATATATATATATATATATATATGTATATACTATATAATAAATGGCGCCTATCCACGAGTCAATCCATTCAGGGATTTTTCCTCCATAAATCCTTTTTTAATCCTTTTCAGACGACAGCAACTGTCTCTGAAAATGATATGGCTATAATTGTAGATACAACTCAAGCCACTAGTGATTGCTAATAGGAAAACTTACATAGTGTAGGTTTAACCTGTGTTTGCCTGTGCTGGTATACAAACTGTTCAGTTGCATTAGAGCAGTACAGTATGGGATGTTCCACCTAAGTGGTCCATACTTACACTATGATGAGGTTAGCCGAACTTGAGTTCTTCTGGAGAAGCTCATTCAGACGCACCTGCAGGTTAGTCTGTAAACAATCGCAGACATTTTTATGCGAACAAACAGACCAAAATATTGTGTTATAAGCAATCAACTCCAAAATAAACTAAATCTGTCTGTCTTCTGTGTATCTTCTTAAATATATTTGTATTATATATTTATATATATTTTTTTAATCTATGGTGTATTTTTCAATCTGGTTGTTTACTTTTTCTTCAAAGCTGCTGAGCTCCTCGTCTGTGATCATCCAGGGCGATTCTTTCTGCAATGCTTCAGTGTGGGCCTTGTCCTTTCCATCCTCGTGCAGACAGAATGGTTCAATCATGTCTTCAAATGCCTTCCAGCTGGAAGGAAGCCCATGGATTTATACAGTATTTTCTATAAGATTAAAAAAGATTAAACCACTATTCCACCCTCTGGACTCTGAGCAATGAAAAATTGACACACTTACCTATCCGATTGGGGGCCGATATGAAGGTCGTCGATGACATTAATGTCACTGCAGTTAATTCTGAATTTTGCCAACAGATTCTTCATGCTGCAGAGAGAAGAATATTTAGTTGAACTCTTGGACTTATAAGAAAAAAATAACAGCTGCTTCTGACAGCTTCCGTCTTCTATGTTGTGATGGTTAGGTAGGCTATCAATATGTGAATGTATTAAATGTGTGTAATCATTATCATGCACTTTTATAATAATCGTACTCCTCTTTATCCAGCTCACTGCGTCCTGGTTGCCCAGCAACAAAGATCCTCAACTTACAGTCTTTCCACTTCTTCCTGGTGGTGAGAATGTACGGCAGCAGCAGTGTCAGACCTGGGTGAGAGATTCGTTCATTCATTCATTTGTTCCATAATTTTTTAACCTCTCTCTGTTAGAATAAGTAACAATCAATTATCTCATGGCCTATTTCCCCCTCAAATAATGGCAGAAGATAGTATGATTTTTTTTAAAAAGAATGAGCATTCCAGGCATTCTAAGGTATGTCAGTTCTAACTCTTTTTCCATATCTATGACTGGAAGTGGAATGTTCCTCTCTGTGTGTCGTATGTCTTGGACAATGCACCAACAGCGCGTGTGATGTGAATGCTCGAGCCCGGAAGCGATGAAGACCCACCGCCGTCATCAAACAACCACCACACATCAATGGTGCCTTTGGGCTGTTTCTTCTGAAACCGAGTGCTGCCCTCCAATAGCATCTCATTAAGCTTGGCCACCTGTGGTGGTGGAGGGCTGCACACTGACACTGGTGGACAGAGGGAATAAAAACAACCAGAGTTAACATATGGGTGTAGCAGGGGGTGGTTAATGCGGTATGACAGAGAGTGTCTGTCTCTGTGTAGAGGAACGGTAAGAACATTAGCAGGGACAGCAAGCTCTGAGGTCTCATGTTCCAATTAGACTAGTGCATGTTGCACACTCCAGCAATGCCCGACAAAAATAATGTGGCTACCCTCTGTGTGTGTGTGTGTGTGTGTGTGTGTGTGTGTGTGTGTGTGTGTGTGTCCAAGACTGAAAGTAGCCGACTATAAATATACTTAATATAACAGGCCCCCCGCCGTCTGAGTAAAGTTACTGTTCTTTCAGACCTTGCTCTTACTGGACAAGAAAAGCCATTTTATTTGATCAAATCCCCACCGATGTGCTTCTAGGAGCTAGCTGATTGTGTTATACCTTATGAAAGAGGATAGAGAACTTTACTGACAAAGACATCTGAATTTCAGGCTACTTTTGTAAAATCAGTTTATTTATTTAAGGCATGTGTGTATGCACTGTCTTTGTGTTTAAGATACAGACTGAGATTGAGTCATTCACAGAGATATTTCTGTTTGGAAAAATGACTCTTTCTCCATTTACAAATTACATCATTATACTTATGTCCAGTTAAACAGAATAAGTAATACGGAATTACATGCTATTTTATAATCCATAAAGAAGTGGTGGTATACCTCTGGTGGTGAGCACTTGTTCAGATGAGTTCCTGGATTTCCTGAACATTCCCTTTCCTTTCACTCCATTGGACATGACCTCCTTCTCCAGAGCCTCTTGCTCCTTTGCAGCTTTCATCATTTCCTCTAGAGACCAACAGAAAGCAATGTACTATTTAGTAATTTAATTGACGTGTTTTATCCAAAGTTAATCCCATGACAGGAACAGGTGTGGCGTTTCACTATCCTGCCCTCCTAATTTACACCAGGAATATTAATTAAATGGTAAATTAGTGTTGACATTACCACACTAGGTTCATAGACAGATGTCTTGCAATGCAACACAGCCATTATTTAATAACCAAAACGTCATGCAGCTAAGAATCAGGATTATAATAATTTCCTTATCAGGTACATTTGCATAGTAATTTCTGCGTTACCATTACCATAAAATCATAATATTTAGTGTGCATTAATCCGTACACTTCAAAACACTAAAACGGTTTTGATGCTGCATATTAGTCAGTTAATTTGTGAGAGGGGCTCATGTTAATGCACACACCTTTTTCCTCTACAAACTGAGACATGTCCAGACCCTGGGGCATTCTCAGCACCAGAGTGCCGTACTCAAAGTCAAATGCATCGCTGGAACAAAGGCAAGCAGCACATTAGGATACCGTGCATCGTTAAGCATTTGCATATAATACACAGTGTTTCTTTTATTTGATTATTACATTTGCTTAATAATCTAAAAAGTGTGCTCGTGCATGCATTAGTGTGTTTGTGCGTCTGTGCGCTTCAGTGAATGTGTGTGTGAGTGAGTGAGTGAGTAAGTGAGTGAGTGAGTGAGTGAGTGAGTGTGTGTGTGTGTGGGTGTGTGGGTGTGTGGGTGTGTGTGTGTGTGTGTGCGGTTGTGTGTTTAAGTGTGCTTGTGTGCGTTTGGGTGAGAAAATGTGCTTGTGTGTGTGTGTGTGAGTGCATGCATGAGCGTGTGTGTGTGCCTCTGTATGTTTGAGTGCCAAACTGTATGTATGCATAAGTGTTTGTGTGTGGGTGTGCCTGTGTGTGTTTCAGTATGAGAATGAAAGTGTGTGCCTGTGTGTTTAAGTGAAAAAGTATGTGTGTGTTTGCATGCGTGTGTGTGATTGCATGGGTGTGTGATTGTTTGAGAGTGAAAGTGTGTGAGTATACTTGTGTGTGTGTATATGTGTGAATGTGTGTGTATATGTGTGAGTGTGTATTTATGTGTGTGCGTGTGTATATGTGTGTGCGTGCGTATATGTGTGTGTGTGTGTGTTTGTGTGAGTGTGAGTGACATACTGCAGCACTCCCACATAGCTGAGGATGGCCTGAGGGTCGGCGGCCCTCCAGTCTCTTTTGAAGCCCATCATGAGGATGTTAGGCTTCATGCGGCCCAGACCAGAGCCCTGTTGGCAGCAGCGTTAAAACAAACAACATCATAAAGATCAACATCCCACATGACTGTTTCACTGATTAATTCAAACCACACAAACCCAGATAGCATATACAATTAATTTACGGGTATAAAATATGTAAGCTATAACAAATAAACAAATTAAAACAAATCAATAAAAAGGTGTATCCCAGTAAAAGCCCTTTACTGGGACAAGATAAGCCTGTGAAGGTGTTATACTTTATAGACGAGATCATCCTCTGCCTCTGTCCCTTGGCCACAGGGCTTTTGTTAATCAACTCTAACTTTTATACCTCCACAGTGATTGAAGTAAGAAGCCTTGACAAGGAAGCAAAGCTATATCCTTAGGCCACTGCGATAGCCAGAGCCGTAACACTTGTTATCTTGTTGCCCCACATTAACTATTTCACTCGCTGTGTCCAAGAAAGACCTTGCCGGAAGCCTCCGTCTGGTCCGGAACCACAGTAATCTCTAGCTGATAGATTCTCAGCTTGTGTTGGATCAAGCAAAGTTAAGAGACAGTTAAAAGCTTTGTGCTGAATTAAAGTCAAATCGCATATGTTGCATTGGGGCTTCTCCTTTCAAAACACCAAGCAAACAGACTGCACTACAATGAAGACATGCATTTATATGTTGACCGGCTGACCTGCAGAAGGGTGTCTGCCCCTTGCCTGAAGTCCTCGCTGGCCACTGCAGTGTAGAATACTTTGCGTTTGTTCTTATGAAGCCATAGTTGGTTCTTCTCCATGCCAGCGTTCATCTGCTGAAGCACCTTCCATCTTGGGCCCTGGAAAGGTCACAATCAGCTAGCCTCATGAATGAATGAATGAATGTAGTGCACGCTTCTACGTTTCATGATGAAGATACATTATGTATGTATGTATGTATGTACATATGTATGTATGTATGTATGTATGTATGTATGTATGTATGTATGTATGTATGTATGTATGTATGTATGTTTGTATGTATGTATGTATGAATGTGTGTGTCCACCATTCACAAACTCTTTTTAAATTCAGAGGAAATAAACCTCTCAAAAGTTTCTAGTACTTTTGGCATTTCTCTGCTTTCCCACTGGCATTCGTTTAAAGAACACTCTTTATGTACTTTATTCTGCTTTTAAAAGTCAGGTGACGGGTTTACACTTGAATTAAAGGTTGAAATTTGAATAAAAATGGCCACAGCTGTTCCTTGGAATAGAAATTAGCATACCCCTGTCTACTTTGCTTTTAAATCAAAGGAATGGAGCAAATCCCAGCCTTATTCTCCCCTCAGGCCTTTGTATATGAGACACTGATAAGAACCACCCCTGGTATCAACCCTGATTCAGATCACATACCACAAAGACTTCAGAGGTGAGACAGAGTCCATAGGTCTTGGATAAGGAGTGAGCCAGGTCCAGGAGAGCCGGTCTGGTGCTCGCCGACCCAGTAAGGACCATGATCTGAGGCCTGGTGGAGCAGTGGATGAACAGGGAAAATGTGAGAGTACAGACGTATTTCCTATCAACGATTTTAGGAATTGCACCTGAGGTCGGCCTGTTACCTGAAGTTCTTCACATGGTCCTCGATGCCGGACAGAGACAGGGCATTGCTGACCGCGCTGACAAAGGTCACCGCCTGGGTGGACGAACCCCAGTTCACATCTAGAAGAAGGTGGGGTTAAATGGGTTAATGCTGATGCTAATGCTAATGTTAAGCCAATAATGATGTTCATAACACATGTAGTAAAATATAATGGCTAAAAAGACAAAATGTCTGCACTCACTGGGCTTCTTAACGGTGAGGTATATGTAAAGAAGGATCTCGATGCCGTAGGTGAGGAGCGCGGCCCACCAGTTGATGACAAACATGACGACACAGCAGAGCACCGCGCCCACCAGCGACAGCCACATATTGTAGAATCTGTACGCCGGGCGCCAGCCTATGGAGAAGACAACACCAAGAATGTAAAGCTAACATTTTATCTTATGGATTCCTTATCCTGTATGCTACAACCTCTATCATATTAACAAATAAAAAAAATCCAAGACCGACAGAGAGATTCCTGATAAAAATATACTTCTTCCTATCATTTCTAAAACCAATGGAGGAGAAACAACAAGCAAAATATGGACCAGGGACATGCTCACGTGTGTGTTTTTAACCGACCTGGAGACTTGGCGTAGGAGGCGTGGAAGCAGGAGAAGTTGATGAGAGCGTAGGAGGCCAAGAAGAAGTTGGAAATGATAGGAGCAATAACATTCAGGTCACCTACAAACACAGAAAGCACACTTACACTGAGGAGGTCCTCTGAGGCGCCATCAGCGTGTGCCACACAGAGGAAGGCAGTGAGCCACATGGGATTTCTTTCTTTAGCATGGTTACCACAGTTTACATTTAGCAGATGCTTTTATCCAAAGCGGCTTACAACCATTCATACACCGAAGGCAGTCAGAAGCAGTCAGGGTTAGGTGTCTCGCTCAGGGGCACCTCAACACTCAGCCAGGAGAAGCCGGGGATCGAACAAGCAATCTTCTGGTTATAAGTAAACCTGCTCTACCTCCTGAGCTAAGCCTAGTTCTATACCATTACAATGATATCATTAATTCTTAGCCTACTGGATTGGGTTCTTTCCAAATACATGACATTTCCATTCTGAAAATCTTTCCCGATCTCATCCTGATCTCACAAGTTCACGTTCTGTTTCTCTCTGCAGATCAGTCAGGCCTCAAGCCCGTTGAAAAAAATTGCAAAGGGAGAGGGATTTTCAGTTCATGACAAGGCAAGGAGCTCTGCGGTCTGCAGATTTCAAGAACTATTGCTGCGCCCAAGGACAGTGTAGCAATCGACTGAGCAATCAAAGACGGTTTATCTGAAGTAGACCGAATAACGATGTTGAAGAGATCTGCACAATGGGGTTTTCTCAGACATATTTTTGCTTGACTTTGGATTGGGTTCGGCAAGAGCGAAGAGAGCAAGAGCATCCTTTGGTTATTTAATCTGATTTTCTGGAGTTTTTTTTTTGCAATGTAAGCCTATGCCCATACGTGGAAATCAATTGCTGTCAAGCCAACGCCAGACTGACTGATATTCATTGCCGAGCACAACTTAAATATGTAGATGGTCTCACCACGCTAGTACCCTAATTCATACTGTGTAAACTACTACAAACAACTTCTTGCCTGTGTTTTCTGTGTAACCTACAAAGTTTGTGTCTTCTACTTTGCCTTTTTTTGTATTCTATCCCCTGGGAACATCTGTTCACTGAAGTTTAAATGTGAATACTGATGACAACCCAGCACTCAGCATTTGACTCAACTGACCAATGAGAATGAAGGCAACAGAGATGAAGAAGGTGAGGACATAGCCGCGGATGGGCTCGTTGTTCTTGCCGTGTCCCTTGGCGAAGAAATGCAGTGCTGTGTAGATGTTGTCCTTGCACAGTGCCTGGTGAGGAACAGAGTCTCTGTTAAAAGAGGATAACTGAGAACGCTTTAAAAATGTGTCATTAAATACCTTTACTTGTGAAGCAACCATGTTCATGGCCAAGGTCAGCCAAATCAATGAATGTGTGCAGTGAATAATCAATAACTGGTGTTTGCCAGTACTGACAAGGTTTACTTTTCTATGTGTGTGTTGGACCAACCTGTAAAACTTTGGGAGCACTGACTAGTGAAGCCAGGGCAGAGGATAGGGTGGCAGAGAACGTTCCGGCGATGACGAGGGGACCAAATCCTGAGACCATGGTCATCACCTGCAGGCAGAATGTCCAAAGATTCCAAAGAAGGAAAACAAATTGGGTCAAAAAGGACTCGGTTTCATGGGAATATTAAACTCCTATAGCTATAGTCCAATTATTCTACAGAGAAACAATTTGGGAAGCTTTATACTGTGTTTGTGTGTGTGTGTGTGTGTGTGTGTGTGTCTGTCTGTCTGTGTGTGAGTACAGTATACACTAAGGATTGTTTTTACAAAGGCGTTTCTCAGAATCTGAAGAGGTCATGGTATAGCATAGCTAGATGAAACCTTTAGGCCGGTGTACCTGGAAGTTATTCATCGAGCCAAACCCGCAGGAGCCTGGGTTTGTAATGCAGGAGGAGAAGTTGAACCCCAGCTCACAGGCAGCCACTGCAGGGCCATTGCACTCTGCTGGTGCTAATGTGGTGTTGATGAAGGCTGTGAAGGTTCCAGTGGCATCACGGACCACAGAGGCAGCTGACCAACACAGAGAGAGCAGTGCTTAGGAATATAGAACTGACTGTGAAATCTGGATTCCATGTGTTTTGTGCAGGACCAAAAATGAAATGTGATACCTATTGGGTTTGCATATATATTTTTTTTAAATGCGATAAATCAAGCTTTATATAATACATACAGACACAGAGGGCTAATCCGAGGTAAGTGACACCCGTGATCAAAATGGCCAACAAGGTGCCCTTAGGAATGGCTGCTTGAGGATCCTATAAAGACATAACATAAAACACAACAATAAACTCAAACATGTGCTTGATGGCAATACTTTACACTCACATTAACAAACAAAGTCTATTGTTAGTGAGCAAATGATCGGAACACATTTAAGCAAAGCAAAATGTGTTTAAAGTTTAAAGCAAATAAAACAGTGAATGAATTAAACTGTAGAGCCATAATTCATTGTGTATTCATTTTTCATCAGGCTGGGAATCTGTTAGCCTCGTGGGAGCACCCTGATCACGCGAGTTCACATTCTGTTTATCTCTCTTTTCCAAAAATGTCCAAATGCTAGGTCCAATCGGCGCTCGGGGGAGGGAGTTTCAGTTCATGACGAACAAGGTGTGTCGCAGTCTGCCGAAATAAAGAAATAATGGTGGTGCCCGAGGAAATTGAAGCAATCAAAACTGTTTTAACCCGAGAGTAGACTGAATAACGAAATTAAAAGATTAACAGAAATCTGCACGGAAGGCTTTTCTCAGATTAGAATATGTTTTTGATTGACTTCTAACTGGATTCAACAAGAGGGTCACTCTGATTGTCTGGAGGTTTTTGAACAACGTAAGGCCACATCCATATTTGAAAATCAACTGCTGCCCAGCCAAGGCCAGACTGATATATATATTACAAAAAGCAAATTTGAATATCTGTATGGTCTCACAAGGCTAACGAATCTGTGGTTCATGAATTCTTTGGGTCAATTTGGAACAGTCACCTTCAAGTCTCCAGAGATGTTGGCTCCGGCCAGAATGCCAGTGGCAGCAGGGAAGAAGATGGCAAAAACGGAGAAAAATGACTCTGCTTCTCGGAAATCTGGTGTAAAGTTTTCCATGAATATGTTTGCTGCAAAGAAAAAACCCACACATTAAGTGAGAGAAGGGAGGGGGAGCCCACCCAACAGAACGAAAATCCAAGCTATACCATCTGAAGGAAATGCTTGAGTGTGAGGGTTTATTGAGCATGCAGATTGTAACTTCTTTGTATCTTACCTTGATAGTTGAAGAAGCCTTGTGATTTCTTAGTGTCGGTGGCTGGGATGAAGGTTCCCACAAACACGTTGACGATGGCCACCAACAAGATAACGAGCAGAACAATCTGGGCCTATTGGTGAAATCAAAGGACGATTTAAAGCTTGCATTCATGTGAATGGTTGACCATGCTAGCCCGCTTCCTGTTCTCTCTGTCTTACCTTGGCTTCCCATTCCATACCAGCTACTGATATGCCCAGGAGCAGCAACACTGTGATACAGCCAATGATCCTGATGTCATTTAACGAATCCACCATGATGGAATCATAGTCCTGCAAGAGAGGAAGCCGAAAGGGCGACGATTAAGCATCGATATATATTTAAAAATCAAATATTTATGTCTAAGATAGTTGGCGTAATGCATGCTTACGTACTATGAGAAGCTGAACCACAGTCTCTGCAAATCCAACCACATACATAGCTACGGCCACCGCGTTGGCAAACGCAAAGATCAGACCGATGGAGCCTCCAAACTCTGGTCCTAAGCTGCGCGATATCAAGTAGTAGGCTCCTCCTGAGAAGACCAAGACCACGGAAAATAGACAAATACAGACACGCATACACAATGGTGGATGATTAATAACCATATCACGGATTCATTGACTACATGTCAGGGAAGAAAATGATTTATGGTGATAGCTATGGGGTGCAGTTTGTAACTTTGTGTCTTTATCAAAGAAACTTGTTCACCTGCTTGCTGTTCGATTCTCTATCTCACAACCTGTTTCTAAGGGTGGGTAAACATTATGGATATGCTCACACACTGTTTGCATCCACCGCCCCTTATCGACGTGTGGCTGGCTTTGTGCTGCATGTGTATATTACTAATGCTGAACAACTTTTGTGGCAAGGAAAGTTGTCTTTCAGAAATGTAATGAAATGTCTGTATCGGTGGTCACTGCATGCACTGCATGCAAGTGTGTATACCTTACCTTTTTTAAGGTATACGGTATTTAATGGTAGAGCAGTAATTATGTATGAACTAAATTGCATGTTACACAATGGAATAGATAGTGTTTCTGTTAACTAAATCAAAAATAAGTACATGTCTGAATACCAGTACAAAACATGTACATTGTAAGATACACAAGGGTATAGAGGTAATTGGTGTAAATAAAATTGCTATTGTGTTGTGCTGATAATGTGTTTTCTCACCTCCTCTGACAATTCCGTTTGTACAAATAGCAGACATGGAAAGGCCAGTGATGGTGGTTACCACACAGCTCAAGACAATAACAACAATCCCAAGACCTGGAAAGCAAAGTTACGCAAATCAAAAAACAAATCTTTATTCTCCACATGCAAGACGCACCATATTCAGTGGGGCTTTTGTTAAAGATGCCCAGGTGCGGGGGTGGACCCTCGCACACATTCTGGTTTTGAAATGCTGAAATACATGAGCGACCTCACCTCAACTCTACTCAGAGCTCTCCTCAACTCCCCTCATCGCACCTCTCAGACTCACACACACTCATGCACATGTACACAAATACACATACACACACATACACATGCAGACACACACACAGACACACACGCGTATACACACACACCCATGCATGAACACATGCACACACACGCATACCCACACATGCACACACACACGCATACTCATGCATGCACATACACACACACATACACACACACACATACCCATACATACTATATATCAGATAGTTGAATCAGTCCCAAGACCATGATTCACTACAAAGTAGTGGAGGACTGCATAATTAGAACCCGACAGTACCGCTTTCATTGTCTCTGCCTCACATCCTGGCACACATACACGCCCTCTCTGTTCGGGGCTAAGATAACATTATTAACATGGAAATTAATCCTTCTTACTAACTATGGTATGGGGATCCACAGTGAATGGAGTGCAGTGAAGTGACTTGGGGATGATCTGGAATATTTGTCTATATCACATCCCATGCCTCACTGTCTAGCAGGAGAGCCATGCGACTCACCCCAGCCGGCCTGACCAAACACCCAGGACAGACGGATGAACAGCATGACACCCCAGATGTTCAGCATGCATCGCACCTGTAGTAAAGTAACCACAGAGCAAGCAAGGGGTTACGCTTGATGTTGGCAGGCAATGGTTGGTTTCCACTTCAAACTTGGCACAAGGGGGTAGGTTTATGTCAGGAAAAGATATGATTGAACACAGGACTGATTCCCCCCACCTCTTCATATATTCCATTTCAAGGGGGATAAAAATCATTCAAAAAAGGAAATTGTATTTATCTGCAAGTGTTTGCATCTCAGTGTCAACAATAATTTATGAACCTAGTATGATATTAACTCAATAATGAGGTACTGACCATTAAGCCCTTGGCCCATGTGTGTTTTTATGGAGGATTTGAGAGAGTTTGTTTCCTATAAAGTTAAGGGGGTAGTCCACCCCCAGTGGCCCCAGTTGAACTCACCAGGACCCCCTTTATCCAGCCAAATTTAACTGCCCCTCCTTGTTTTTTTTCAACAGGGATGGCCGACTCCAGGTCGTCTGAGGGGGCCCCTTCGCTGGTCTCCCCGTCGTCCTCCACCGTGTCCGGCACTGAGATCTCTCCACTCTGCGCAGGGAACGAAGGGAATGAGTGCAAACACAGGTGTAAGAGGAAGACTTGTCTTGACACATAGAAAGCATTTATTGACATTTATAAATACAGGGTCTAATTTCTCTTCTGAATTTGTCTCATGGGAATTCATTTGCGTTGGCAGCATGAGATTTATTGGGTCCGAGCAAGGTCTATGTCTTCTTGTCTTCACAATAAAACAGATAGAAACTGCCAGATGATTAGGGCATCGTGTTTACATATTAATCCGATGATTTAGCAATACAAAGCACTCATCCAGATTTATACAATGTTGACAAAGGAATAAAGTCCTTTATAAAAAAGCATCCTCATCATGTGTGCTTTGTAAAGGTGTAAATTGGTTTGTGAATGGCAGATGATAAAAGCCCATATTTCTAGACCAATAAAAGTAATTTCAAAAGTCCAAGATGACACTGACATCTTTATCCAAACCTGACCAACCTGGAATGTCAGTATAAAAGGGCTCAGCGAATCATATCTATTTTATATTTAATGATATTTTATATTTTCAATAACTTATTGGTGGCCATATTATAAAAATAAAGAAATACAGGATCTATTTAGGTAGTATTTTGTCCTTCTTGGTTCAGCTTTAATAACCTATACAACTCTGATGAGTTTAAAAAGTTTAAATGTCTCTTAAAGAGCAATGAATGTAAGAGAATGAAACAAATCAGATCTTTCCACTATAAATCTTGCAGTACATCGCTATAGTTTTACAGTTGGAAGTGTATATCATATGGTTTAGGTAAAACAATGCATTCAACACAGAATCCACACCCCTAAACCCACTAGAAGCAAGTGTGAATACCAGTACAGTAGTTCTTAACAGGACATCCCAGTGAACCTTGATGTGCACGTTGCTTACTTTCCTCCAAAGACAGAGGATGACAGAAGTTAGTGAAGGAAACAGTTCAAAGATTCATCTTTGATTACTCTGGGGATCATCTCAATGGATGAGTTTGTATCCGCAGCGCAGAGATCACTCTTTCATACTTCATTTGAGTCCTTTCTCTCTTTCTGTCTTAGACACAAAGACACACAATACACGCACACTGACCTTCTGGAAGACATCGTGAAGCTCCTGCAGAGAAGGTCTCACGGTCCGGTGTCCACTGACGCTCCCGGCGTTGCGGTAGAAGTCGATGTGGGGAACGCGGTCCAAGGTGTCGTGACCGAAGGCGCTCACCACGGAGGGACGCACCGTCCGGTGGTCGCCGTTGGAGATGCCGTTGCCGGAAAACGAGGTCTCATCGTCACCCATGCTGTGAAAAGCTTGGTTGACATTCTCCCCGCCACCACTGATCTTCCTCTCCATCAGAGAGCCCTGAGTTGTTTCTCAATGCCAGCCAGATAGAAGCAGCCCTGCGCTCTACTCCTCCAATGAGATCCGTCAACTTGCTGCAACCTGTTATGGTCACCCTCATACAAGGATACAGATCTGTACGACTCGACCAATGCTACCACGACATAAGTTGAACCTGAACCTATTGACACTATCCTGAGCCACTCTAAGGCTTTCCTGTGGAGTCTTAGCTGTGATGACCCCTGCTTTATACTCTGTGTAACAGGGCCATATAATGGCAGTCAGCTATTGGTTAGCCATGAATCAATCCTGGGAAAGTTGAATGAGGGGGGTCAGATATGTCCTTACTTCATCCTAGGGGACACAAAGGCATTGCTTAACGATTAACCAAGTCATAAACACCCGAGGACAGATAAAGGCGCTTAGCACTTGGGCTTTGTAGAATTTATCACTAATATTATTGTCTGAAGTGCGTAGCAGGAGCACATGTTGTTCTCTGGTAGCAGTTTATGAGTCTACGGCTTCTTCCTGATCTTTCTCAGATTAATCACTATATTATAACACAAATGGAAATTCACAACTAAGGACCAAAAAGTGACACAGCATCAGCACAAAGGAAAAGTTTCAAGGTTGAGGTTGTTTAGTCATGTGTTCTGACTATGTATAGGTTGACTCTCACTCTGATTATGAAGACGACAACAACAACTGCTACTATTATTAATAATAATAATATTTCATTATAAATGTATTCTAATAATATTAATAGTAATGTGTTGGCTGGTCATCGCAGGTATGGCTATAAAGGGAGAAAAATAGAAATAGAAAATGGTAGTTCTCAGGAACACACTGGAGGCATTTCTCTCCTGCCACCTGACTTCTTAAGTACCTTTAGAAGGACCACTTAACAGGTACACTTCCTTATTACTGATGCATAGTAGTGATTGATGTTCAAGGCAAGTGGTGGCACAATAACTGCATTTGACCTTGACTGTGTTACAAAATATCAAAAATACTGCAGGTGTCTGTATAAATGTCATACATGGCTAAGAGCCAATCAGATACCGTTACTTTAAAGTAATTAAGTGGTCAGATTCAACGGAGTCATAGCTGTGTTAAAAAATATTCCACCATAGGATGTGTTGTCATATTTACTCCTGACTCTGTGTGCTTTACATATCTTTAAAAACCTTACGATAATGATGCTGTTTTTGGATCTGGTGACAAAATGAAGTAACTATAACCAATAGCATAAATAGTTATATTTAATGGCATGGTGAGTTTTAGATTGTATCCATCAAACTGTCCATCATGAGGTCTGAGAACAGGTTCTCATCTCAACAATGGTGCAGATGGTGCAGATGCAGTTCATGGAGAATATCCACTTTTCACGACCCCTTGGAAACTGTAGTCCACACCGCTCTTACACTAATGACACGCGGGGAGGAAACAGAATGCACTCTGGGTCATTGGGGTCCTACTGGTGGCATGGTGATTATATGTGATCATAAACCAAGGAAAAACAGATATTTTTTGTGCTTGACATAACGGAATATTGAATATTGTACTGTATTGTATTCTGCTGCCCATACACTCAGATGCCTGTTTAACAAGCCTAATATGTTTGAACATTATTTGTTGTTTCAAAGTGGTAAATCAATTGATTCGATTTTTTATTGAAATTACAATCTGAGAATATAAATCAAATATCATTGAATATTCCGATTTTAAATCTAACACAGCATGCAAGAGGACATAGTTGCCTGAGTAAATGAGTCATCGTACACAGCAATAATATTATTTTATGATCTAAACAACTTTACAATAGCCTAATCGTATTAAAATTACTTAATTAAAAGTAAGTAAAAAGATCCTTGCAGTTTAGTTCAAGTATGTCAGCATCCCTCATACCAGAATCAATATCACTTTTGAGTAATTTTTATTCAGTACATTTACATGTACATAGGGGACCAAATTGAATAAATCATAATTTAACAGGGACAGTTGAGAAATACATGAAACAGGCTAGTGATAACGCCACACCAAGTAACTGTATTTCCAGTCTTCTGTGTTACTAAGTTATTAAACACCATTATGGTGCAACATGTTGGAATCCAATCAATAGTTATTAATAGTTATTAAATTGGGTTATTATCTTAGTTATATATGAAGAAAATGTTACATTGTTATTAATCATTGACAAATTGTGTGTGCTGAAGCAAAGTGGTGAGTCACCCAATTACTTTCTGTATTAAGAAAGGTCTCAAGACTGACACTCTTGAATGGCTGTTTACAAAATGCCAACAGTGAAGTGTAGAGGACACAATCCCATAACTGCTCTGTGTTCTTGCTATGATATTCAGGATGCAAAATCCCAGATGTATTCATTATGTATTTTACAATGTTTAACATGAAGTTATAATTATGTATAATGATGTGTTAAAAAAATCATTCATATGCAAGACATAAAATATATAATATGGTGGTCATGTGCAAGATATGTGTGAGGAGGCTTATGTGAAAGTTGACATAAGCTTTTGTTAAGATTTAACTTTGTGTCCACATATTATACGCTATATATATCACCAAATTAATAAAAATTCTGTACATTCTGTACATTTGTCAGAACCACATGGTCGTGCCCTTCAATTGGGGTTAATCTAAAAATATATATTTTGAGGATATTTACTTCAATTAATTGCTGTCACCCAAAAATAATACTTAAAAGTAGGCTAATTAAGAAATTACTTAATTCTTAACGGCTATGTGGACAGCCGAACAGTAATTACTATTAACAGTGCACATGTGGGGACTATTCTAACAGCCTTCAACAGCATCTAAGGCGCCAATGCCAATGCACCATTACAGAATAACTCTTACTGTGGTAGAATTTGCCTGTTGACTCTTGTAGCATACCCTTTTAACTGAGACAAGGCAAGACAATGATGACTGTATTGGATTTATCAAGGCAGATAAATGACACCGCTATCGGGTCCAAAGACCATAGCTAATAATTTGTCATATTTATGATCAGCAGTGGTTAAATGTGCCACGCCTGGATGGGCCCTGTGTTTGAGGTATTTTTTTTATCTTGGCCTGGCTTTTGACACACCAACAGTGACAACACAATCATGAAACTGCTCTCTGTTCTTGCTTTGTTATTCAGAATGTAAAATTAAATATGTAAAAGTATGTAGAAATACGTTTTTTTACATTAAAAGTTATAATACTGTAAAAGTATGAATGTAACAATGTTTGTGTAATAAAATGTGTTATAGTGCATGTATAATTTGTTGCTAATGTTTTCATTGATACTAATCACTCTCTATTTCATGTAAGGGCTACACATTCCTTCCAGGTGTCATTGGTAGTGTGGGAATGTGTTGTGATGTGTGGTGTTTGAAAATGGATGATAAAAAAGATATACTGATCACTGTGGCATTCAGGAAGCATGTAAAGATCCAAGCGAAAAGTAGCTCATTTGCTAAACTTTTTGAATGACAGACTTTTATTGCAGTCCTATAATGTGTAGTTAGGGTTACGATTTGGCTCTAAGAATAGGTATGAGATAAGGATGAGACATAGGTAACAAAGAAGGCGAGATCGAAGGAGATATGGAAAGAGTGGGGCAATAATGCCATGAATGAATGCATGCCTGCTTCCGAACGAACAGCTACTTTACGCTATACACTGCTCACACACGCCGCTGTTGTTACTATAATACTAGCCCTAACCCCATATGCTTTATCAAGCCAAAACCAAAAGGAAATACTAATCCACCATACACTCTAACAACAACTGCTTTAAGGTTGAGCAAATGTGTCTATTTTCATTTTGACTTATATATATACACACACACACACACACACACACACACACACACACACACACACACACACACACACATACATACATACATACATACATGTCTCTCTCTAGAGAGGTTGGTCTAAGAGACAGAACAGTTAGCCAAGAGAAAAAAAGCTTTGTCATTTCCTCTTGAGAGGAAGAATTTCTTGGCATCTGCTATTTGCTTTGACCTGAAAATTGTCTCAGACACCATGTCACATTTAGTGTCTGCTCAAGAGTCACATTCCTCCTTGTCCTTCCTCAATTTCAAACATTATTATTTTCATTTCAAAGATACATTGACACATAAACTGCAGCCTTGACGGGCAATTTTTTAAATGAACAAATTAGATTTATTTCACATGGTTGAATCAAATCTATATCAGTGACATCTCTACCACCAGCTGTGAAAGCAACAGGCTAAGAGACCAATTTTTATGATGTGGCACACACACACACACACATGCACGCACGCACACACACAAATATATAAAGTACATACAACCTAGCGCCTGTGCGCGCACACACACACACACACACACACACACACACACACACACACACACACACACACACACACACACACACACACACACACACATACACACACACGGAAACAGTTGACTAGATGACATGTATCTAGATGAAGGCACATAATCCCATTGAAGGTCACAGTAAGGCAGATTCGCAGCACTAAGGAGGGAGTGCAGACTGTAATAATAGCGAAGAGTTACAATCAAAAGTGTGACCAGTCAGCCATTTCTAAAGTCTCTGTACAGCCTGTCTTCAGTCTGGAAGAAAAAGGTGAAAAGGAGGAGGTGGAGGAGAAAGGAAGGTGTGTATGGTACTGGTAGAGATGTTCCCTCTCAGTCCTGAATGACATCTCTTCCGTTTTTATCAGTGTGACCTTTTCTTCTACTGCCAGGTCGGGACACTTTCTCCTTGTCATTAGCATCTGAGGTCGGAGTCATCCCCCCGGTTCCCAAAACACTTTCCCTTCTCACATAGGCTTTAGAATACCCTTTTTTCTTCATTTCTTTTTAAATTAGTATATGTCTTCTTAAGACATGTATTGTAAAAAGTTAACTGGTTCATATAAATGTATCTTTGACTCAGACATTGTTAACTGGCACGGTGAACCACCACTCACAGACAGCAGCAGCACAAACTCTCAAGAGTTGTTTTTGCATTCATTCAAAACAGCAACATCCGATGCAAATCACAGTTTGATCACTTGCCTCTTGACTGCTTGACACATAAAAAGAAAAAGGAGGAAAATAACAATCTGCACACACAGCATTACCACGCTACTTTGAATTCCAGATTAGCCTCGGCCGGTCAAATGCATTACCCTGTATCCTTCTGTGATACATTCGTGTGCAGCACAGCTAGCGCAGTGGAGACGAACCCGATCCGTTTCATGTTCTTCCTCCGCAATATGCATCTAGTCTCTGAGACTTCAAACTATGTCTGAACAATCTTGGCACCCTGATTCTCCACCTGAGCCTTCCTGAGTCCATTGTGGGGGGGGGTTCCCAGCTAAAAGTCATGTTAATCAAAAAGGAATACTGCACGCTTTCAGACTGACTGGCAGATAATCTGAAGACACGGCAACCGCCCCGTCCCCATTATGGTCAGGCACGCGACAGCGAATCACATGGTCACATGCAGCATAACGTTGGTCGGCTCTACGTTGGTGCTGAGCTAACAGTGTGCACACCATGAACTACATACATTTCGCTAGGCTCTGAAGTCCATCGCACAGAGAGAGAGAGAGAGAGAGAGAGAGAGAGAGAGAGAGAGAGAGAGAGAGAGAGAGAGAGAGAGAGAGAGAGAGAGAGACAGAGAGAGAGAGAGAGAGAGAGAGACAGAGAGAGAGACAGACAGACAGACAGACAGATTTTCAATGCTCAGGTGTCAGGCACCACAGCTGTTTAGGGCTGTGGTGTATATGTGTACACACAAACACGTGTGTGTTTGTAAGTGTTTATATGTATGTATGTATGTATGTATGTATGTATGTATGTATGTATGTATGTATGTATGTATGTATGTATGTATGTATGTATGTATGTGTATGTGTACAACTGTTGATGTTGTTGTTTTCTTCCATATATATATATATATGCATATATATATATATATACACATATATAAATAAATTAATAAATATGCATATATATACATATAAATAAATAAATAAATAAATATATATATACACATTTGAGTTTTTCTTATTATATATTGTTTTTTGTAAGAATCCCATCCAGTCCGGTGTGCCCCCGTGGGTTAGGTGAGGGCGTACTCAAACGTCCCCTTCTCCAGCCCCTCGATGCCGTCGGCCCAGTTGGAGGACGGCATGCTGCTGTAGGGGTCCAGTAGGATCCTGAAGCACCTCACGATCAGCAGGCCCAGGAAGACCAGCAGCATGCCCACGAAGGCGAACGCCGTCTTCTGCTCCAGACTCAGCGAGTGCGCCATCATGTCGTTCCCGCTCATGGCAGACAGGGAGTGGTTGTAGTGGACGCTGCACATGGTAAACCAACATTCACACGCCTCATGTCTCCTCTGATTGGCTCAGGCACCTAGATGTCTGCATGCTACCTGGACAGGACATATAAATATATGTATGCCATTATATATCTATATATCTTTATATAGATATATATATATATATCTATATATAGATATATACTGTATGTTTATATCTATAATCAGTTATATTATTGTATTATTCAATGTAGGAAATATATACGGACATATTTATGTCATATTATTAATATATAAAAATGTATATTCTTTTGGAATTAGTGTCCTTTGTTGGGGTTCTGAGAACACTAAAGAAAAGAACAGCCTCACTGCTTTTGTGCCTGCACGTTGTGATGATGACAATAAAGTTAAATTGAATATACACTGCAGACAGCAGGAGAGGAGGATGGGAATATGTATAATAGAGGTAATATATAGACACAATAAAAAAGTGTCAGATGAGCTGATGATGCAAAGCAGATAACAGTGATCTAAAAATAGCCTCCCTTGACTATGGTATAAAACATGTGTCCCGGTTTGTCCTCCAGTGTTTCTCTCCTTTGCGAGGAAAAATGTAAAATAAATCGAAGGAACACCGGCATAAAAGGGGAGGGAGAGGTACTGCATTAACACAGGTTGAGTCAAAGCATTGAATAAAAGACACCTCTGCAACAGTATCACATTAAATAGTATACGGCCACATTTTCTCCCTAAACAAACACCTTTTAAGTGAAGCTAATGAAGACCGGCAGTGATGCACGCTACATAGTCCATTGCAAAACACCCAAGTAAAGGTATTAAAGGCACAAACCAAAACATCACATCCAATGATCCATATGTTAGGAAAGAAAAGCACTGTATACCTGTTGCACGTGACCAGATGTCTGCCAAGGAGTGTAATTCCATTAGAAGACAACGCAGCCATGGAGACCAAGAAATCGCAACTTGGGGACAACAATGTGGTCATAAAGCCAGAGATGTTCCCTTATTTCGTCCTTCCTAATTGTTCTCGAGTCCGTGCAGCAGGTGGCTGAAGCCAGAGGGAGTGGATTGTTGTGTGTGTGTGTGTGTGTGTGTGTGTGTGGGGGGGGGGGGGGACGGGACGAAGAGACAGCAAGAAAATAGAAAATAAGAGCGATCAGGGAAGACTGCGAGGGCAGGAGACGTATGAAGACAGTGTGCACAGGCATTGCATGCATGTGTGAGGGGAGATAAGCAAGGCAGAGGAGGAGGAAGGAGCAGAAGGGTGGGGATGATGTAGTCTGCCAACAGGGGGGAGCAACTGCAATGAGAGAAATGTGTGATGCGGCGGGTTGTGCAGGGGGGGTGTGAGTGGGGGGGGGGAGAGAGAGAGAGACGCAGGCGACTCACCACTGTTATCGTTTTATCCTCATACACCTGTTGCTTCAGCCTCTCCTGCCACACACTTCCCCTGTCGTCTGAACCCACGTAGCAATATCCACCGAGCTGTCCATTCTGTTTGTGCTGCTTCCACACGTTACAAAGACCCAAAACAAATAGAACAGATACAAAGAGAGTGAGACAGAGACAGACACGGAGAGAGGGAGAGAGAGAGAGGGAGAGAGAGAGAGAGAGAGAGAGAGAGAGAGAGAGAGAGAGAGCACACGAGGAGAAGATCGATTGCGCAAAAGACATAAGGGGAGGGGCGTGTGTGTGTGTGTGTGTGTGTAGTGGGCAGTGGTGAGAGGGTGGGGATCAAGCTGTGATTCTTCTTCTCCGAGAATAAGCTCTCGTCTTCATGCTCATCTACTTGCTTGCCTCCTACTCATTATCATTCCTCTTCCCCTATCTCTCACTCCAGGAACACACACACGCTGGGTTCCTGCTGCATGGCAACCACTTGTTAGTCGCACCCAGCTGGTCCGCAGACCTGCTTATTCACAACAAGTCTCAGTCAGACACGCCAGGGTGGATGCAGATGCAGCGCTATAGGCACAGCCTTTTTGATAAGAGAGATTCATTTTATGTTTTTTCTTTCTGTAGTTCTATACCTTTTATGCCTTTGTTGCGTCCACTGGGTTTTTGGCGTTTTCCTCAAATAGACCCTCGAGGATGAGAGAGGAATGTCGAGGTTTTAGCCTCAGAGGAGAATCGCTCGCTCTTATCTCCTTCCTTCCTCTCATCATTCCATCCTTCCTTCCGTACTTCGTGGGCAGTGAATGCTGGCGCAACGGTATTGTCGGTACAGAAGGAAGGAAGGTGGCTCTTTCCTCCTTCCTTCCTCCCCTTACCTCCTTCCTTCCTCTCTTCCGTCCTTCCTTTTCCCGTGTTGGTGTTACAGAAGGGAAGCAATATCCCCCCCCCCCCCCCCCCCCCCCGAGGTTGGTTGATGTGTTTTTTAATTGGCGCAGCTTGCTCTGGTCAAATTGAATTAGCCCTTCAGCTTTAAGGCTCACGACGCCCGGCTCCCCGAGGGTGATGAGGGGAAGGGGAGATTGGCACTTAAAGAAACCCCACTACGCTTTGCTCCCTACAGCAGCCGGTACAACAACAGCACTGGATCGAGAGAGAAAAAAACAGACCACACTCTGCTGGATGACCAAAGCTATATAAAACGCCTCTATGTCAGTGTTATTCTGTGAAATACATTTGTATAAAATGCAATTACACTGCTCAAAAAAATAAAGGGAACACTTAAACAACACAATGTAACTCCAAGTCAATCACACTTCTGTGAAATCAAAGTGTCCACTTAGGAAGCAACACTGATTGACAATAAATTTCACATGCTGTTGTGCAAATGGAATAGACAACAGGTGGAAATTATGGGCAATTAGCAAGACACCCCCAATAAAGGAGTGGTTCTGCAGGTGGTGACCACAGACCACTTCTCAGTTCCTATGCTTCCTGGCTGATGTTTTGGTCACTTTTGAATGCTGGCGGTGCTTTCACTCTAGTGGTAGCATGAGACGGAGTCTACAACCCAAACAAGTGGCTCAGGTAGTGCAGCTCATCCAGGATGGCACATCAATGCGAGCTGTGGCAAGAAGGTTTGCTGTGTCTGTCAGCGTAGTGTCCAGAGCATGGAGGCGCTACCAGGAGACAGGCCAGTACATCAGGAGACGTGGAGGAGGCCGTAGGAGGGCAACAACCCAGCAGCAGGACCGCTACCTCCGCCTTTGTGCAAGGAGGAGCAGGAGGAGCACTGCCAGAGCCCTGCAAAATGACCTCCAGCAGGCCACAAATGTGCATGTGTCTGCTCAAACGGTCAGAAACAGACTCCATGAGGGTGGTATGAGGGCCCGACGTCCACAGATGGGGGTTGTGCTTACAGCCCAACACCGTGCAGGACATTTGGCATTTGCAAGAGAACACCAAGATTGGCAAATTCGCCACTGGCGCCCTGTGCTCTTCACAGATGAAAGCAGGTTCACACTGAGCACATGTGACAGACGTGACAGAGTCTGGAGACGCCGTGGAGAACGTTCTGCTGCCTGCAACATCCTCCAGCATGACCGGTTAGGCGGTGGGTCAGTCATGGTGTGGGGTGGCATTTCTTTGGGGGGCCGTACAGCCCTCCATGTGCTCGCCAGAGGTAGCCTGACTGCCATTAGGTACCGAGATGAGATCCTCAGACCCCTTGTGAGACCATATGCTGGTGCGGTCGGCCCTGGGTTCCTCCTAATGCAATACAATGCTAGACCTCATGTGGCTGGAGTGTGTCAGCAGTTCCTGCAAGAGGAAGGCATTGATGCTATGGACTGGCCCGCCCGTTCCCCAGACCTGAATCCAATTGAGCATTCAACTATGTAAAGAAAAAAGTTTTTAATAAGATTATTTCATTCATTCAGATCTAGGATGTGTAATTTTAGTGTTCCCTTTATTTTTTTGAGCAGTTTATTTTGGTCTGTGTGCAGTGACCCAGGTCTTAGGGCATGCTGGGTAAGCATGCATGATTAGGATGTATATTTTCTATGAGGGTACAGCTCCTAGCATGCTGCTGATATGTCATATTTCTCAGAAGGTGATGTGTTATCGCTTATAACCCAATAGGATACTACGTTAATAAAACATTTGATCTTTGACCAGACTTAGCCTTCGTGTTTGACTGGGCTAAGGAAGGAAGGCATATATGAGTTTGTAAAAAATTTTCATATGCACTCTCACTAAAATAAAAGACACCCTTTGATAACACTAAAATAAATCAATTAAAGGCAGTTTGTTACATAAATATTTAGTCCAGAAATGTAAGAATGATATGCTAGATTGAACCCTAACACATCAATAAAACAGAAAAACATAACCCTATGTCAATAAAAACAGAATATAGCCCTTAAATAAATGTATAATTAAAGCCTCTTCACAGTCAGACATTGGATTAGATGACAGTCCTTAACCCAAATCCATTAGATGATAATCTGGTTGTTGTTTAAGGAGTCTTCATGCTCTGTCTCTGGCACATATCCTGCAGAAGGTTTGACCCATGTTGCATAATGCTATTCATAGGACCATAGGGTAAGGTTTTACTGTTTCTGATAATAAATAAAATAGCTCTATAGTTCTCATTGATAGTCCCACATAATCCCCCATCAACATTGACACAATCCTGTTCCATGGTGTGATAACAAAAGCAATTGCCATACATCAGAACATGGTAATGCGATATTAGGCCAGATTCCCCTGTAGTTATACTGCAGCAAACACTAAACCTATTGTGGAAAGCTATGTAAATTAAATGCAGAGTCCACTGTGAGTTTCGTTTCACCTATAAAGAGGATCATAACAAGCTAAAGCAAGAGAGCCGTGAAATGAATGACGGTTGCCTCTAATTAAAAGTATCTTGCAGGAGTGCTGAGCTCTGGTGATTGGTATAGCAGGGGTCAGGAGAGGTGCACGTCATTACACCACCAAGCTGATGTATTCCTATTGCTGTTCATGTTTGATAGCTTTTTCTTTAATCCTTCTTTCCCTGTAAAGCCAACCATGAAATGGGTTACACTCCCTTCTTCTTCTTCAGCAGTTTTTGGTGTCTGCCTCAACAAGACATTCGAATACAACTTTTTTTCAGACACAGGTTTGCAATGGTGAAAGAGATGAGATCATGGGAAAGCCACATCGTGATAAACTGATTCATCGAGATGAGGTTTGTATCAAGAAAGGATTTGTTGTGTTTAGAAGAACACTTACGTTTATTTTATTAAACCTTTATTAAACCAGGTAGTCTCATTGAGATTCAAATCTATTTTTCAAGAGAGACCTGGCCAAGAAAGCAGCATCAAACAAACATTTAGGTTTCACACAAACAAATCATTATCATACAATTAAAAAGACAGTTTTGGGATTTCATAGGAACCAAATTAAACACAGGGACAATTCCATAAATTCCGCCTTCGAGGTCCTTTAGCATGGAGCAAAAGGAATCATATGAAATCAGTACTGACAAATGTAAGTGATAGAGGGTGTTCCATGCAAAGGGGGCTGCATATTTAAAGCTTTCTTTCCGAGCTCAGTGCGAGCACGCGGAACAGACAACTGCAGAACATCTTGCGAGCACAGGCTATACGTATTTTGGCTTCCAAGGAGATATGTACATAAGTGAGTAGGGACCAGACCAAAGAGTGTTTTATAAATCAAACTCAACCAATGGGTACCCCTGCGTATACAGATGGCCAATTCGATTTTGCATACAAGGTACAATGTTGAGTAAGATGTTTACAACCAATGAGAAATCGCAAGGCACAATGATACACAGTGTCTATCGACCGCAAACATTGGGCAGAAGCACTCATGTACAACAAGTCACCATAATCTAGTAGAGGCAAAAAGGTTAAAGAAGTTAATTTGGGCCTCAGTATTTATTCATTTTTGTCTCGTAGGCTAATGCTAGAATCCACAATGCAATATGGATTTATTTTTATTTTCTAATTGGCAAATGCTTAAAGCTGCAAAAAAAAAAAATGTTTATTTGACTGTCATCATTTTAGATATTGAATGGATAATTCTTTTTTATAACACACTGATATGGTTATTTTATATTAGGCAAAGATAGGCCTATGTGTGTGTTGTGATGTATTTATTTATGTGTGGCTATTGTTCCGTGTGCCTTCGTATCTAAAATCTAGCAAAGTCAACTGATTAATTTAACTTACATTGACTACAAATTGCAAATACACTTTATACACGGATCATTTATACTATCATACTAAGTAAGGACATCAGGACGAACAATGATTTGCAACTTTCCAACTAAATGTTATAAATGTCCCTGAAGCGAGCGGGAATTTAGCTGGCTACAGACCCCAAGTCTCGCGTTGGTGGACAAGCTCACCGCTGCAGATTTCAAACTGCGTAGCTACATCATCTGGTATTGTGTATGCTAAACAAATCATGGAAGATTTAAATGATTGTGTTTTTCTGACAGAGGAAAAGACTGAACCAACCGAGTCCGAATTTGAGAATATAGTCGAGGAGAACACGAATGGAGTGAAAACGTAACTAAGAATCTTTGTTTTACGTCTGTGTAGAGGTTAGCAAACGTTGGCTAAAGATGGAGAGTCATTCAGATTGCCCATTACAGCTAACGTTAACACATTTAGCAACGCAGCTTTTACCCTCATCGATGGTTGTCAGGTTGTTGATACGGTGGTAGTTCATTGTTTTATTCGCGAAGCGTCAATGACATGCCCTATTTGTCTTTCTAATACTCGCAAATCCGCCAAATGAATTGCATTTGCTTTGATATGCCAGCTAGTCAATCTCCTAGCCACCGCCATGTTCCGCTACATAGGTATTGTAGCGTTAGCCACGTTAAGCTAATATAATAACGGGTGTTCTTTTCTTATTGTAAACAACTTTAGTCAAATTTACATAGGACTGGATTTTAATAAACACGTCGTGAGTTAATTTGTGTGATCGATAACCCATTAAATAGCTCTAATCTTATGTCCTTCAACACGTCAACGTTACTTGCAAGTGAATCATTGATTCAATACACTATCGATGGTTGCGTTTTCTGACATACGGCTCTGTGTACTTTATAGAGATGGCGAAGAAACCCAGGGAATCAACGATAAGTCTGATCCGAAGGAGAAGGCGATTGCGAACAGAAGAGGAAATCGGCACCATCCATACAAAAATGGTGGTGTAGGAGACAAGAAGGGTGGTCAAAGGAACCGGGTGTTCATTAGCAACATTCCGTATGATATGAAGTGGCAGGCAATTAAAGATCTAATGCGTGAGAAAGGTAATCACGCCTGCGCTTAAGATGGTCCTTTCCATTTGACTGAACTACTCTTCTTTCTTATCAGATTGAGCACGCTGCTAACATTAGTCAGACTATCCTAACTTTTTGGAAGTACTTGTGAAGATGATTTGGACAAGTAGTCTAGTGTGATATTAGTCTATTGGGTTCAATTCACTTTTACGGTTGGACACCCATTTAGTTTGGACTGAAATGTCTGTGAGAAAAGGTAGATTATCTTAGTTTATTCAATGGTATTGTCAGCTCCTAAATGTAACCTCAGACCTGTAGTGGTATTGACTGTTGTACTATTGTGTTGTGTCTTTATAAATGAATGATATGCATTGTCCTCTGAACTATGGGGTCTTCGAGAGCCTGTATGAAAGGTGAACGGACCTTTTATGATGAACGTTGAAAACTGCTATGACTGGTATCTTGTTGACCAACTGATCCATGTTGAATTTCCCAGGTTGTCTGTAGCTGGGTTTCAATTTTGGCCTTGACCTGTGAGTGTCTCAGTGTCCTGCCCAGGAAGGCTTGGTGTTGTCTGGTCGGGGCTTGGTCTGGGCTGAATGTTGCTCATGAATTGGTCTTCTCCATCTGTAGCGGCATTGCCAAGGCCAACGGCGACGTGAACGTGGTGACTTAAATCCCTTTTGTTCTCTTGGTATTTTTCCTTTTGTATGTCTCATGTAGTTGGTGAGGTTACATACGTGGAGCTCTTTAAGGATGCAGAAGGAAAGTCAAGGGTAAGTGATGTGGGTGATTCGCTGCAAGAGGTTCTAAATGCCCCCGGCAGCCTTTAAAAAATAAAAAGTTTTCTTACTGGTGTTGATTGATTATTTTGGGTTTGTCAGTTACCGAACTGGAGGTGGGTTGTGTCACGAGACTGAACGTTGGCTACAGATGGATACTTATATTGAAAGGTTGAAGTCTTGTTGATTCTGGAAAACTAGTCTTAATTTATTTGACGGTTAAACCCTTGTTTTGTTGTGGTCATTTCAATTGGTTTCAAAGATTGTCTGTTTGGCTATTTTCCAAAGGGAAATGTGGAGTGTGTGATTTTGTTTTATTCATTGACCTTGATTCCTTGTCTCAAAATCTCAAATTACTATCGTTTACTATCGTTTTTTGTAAGTGCCACATTTCTCGTCTCTAAGAAAAAACGTTATATTGAACACAAAAATAACATGCCTTACTCTACAGCTCTAAAGCCACATGAGGTCACAACAAAGATTTCTCATTTGTTGCAATATATAAGCTGGTGAACCTCCTAACTGAAATATCAACTTTCTGCATTTTAATATTTGTGTACAACCTTTTATTGTAAACTAAAAGGTTAAATTATGTTTGGAATGGTGACATGGAGTTTTTCAAATATTTCTCTAACACCATTATATTTTCTAGACCAAACAGGTAATCTTCCAAATTCATATTTAATTGAGTGCTTTGCCTAATGTTTTACACATTTATCCCTTTTACCCTTAATTTTAAGGAAAAGAATAGAGCTGGCACATCCAGCTCCCAGCCAAACACAGTGATGTTAAGATTTGGAACTACTTGAAAGCCCATTGAGAAGTGTTTGTTTTCTATGCTGTAAACGTAACATTGTCTTGTTTATCTCCTTCACTGCTGGATGTCACTTGGCTTCCTGCTTAGGGTTGTGGGTGAGTAAATATATTTTGTTCTCCCATGTATTCTTTCTATCCCATGTGTTCTCTTTCTCTCTGTACCCCAAATTCCAAGCCTGTTGGGCTCACCCGGTGCCTGTGCTGTCCTTGCCTCCCCAGTGTGGTGGAGTTCAAAGACGAAGAGTTTGTGAAGAAGGCCGTGGACACCATGAATAAGCATGACCTGAGTGGTAGGCCACTCAACATCAAGGAGGTGTGGACTATTGGATATAATACATCAAAGCAGATTCCTATCAAAGTAGTTGATATTTAGTTAAAAATTAGTTCATATTAATTAAATGTGTTCTAAGCATGAAAAAATAAACACTGACAGTTTCCCCGTAGACACACTCACTTCTCTTTGTGCTCCAGGACCCGGACGGCGAGCATGCCCGCCGGGTGCTGCAGCGCATGGGGGGGATGATGCCGGGCAGCCGGGGGCCAGAGGGAGGCCCAGGCGGGATGAACCTGCCTCCCTCCCTTGCTAACAGCCTCAACATCCCACCGGACATCCTCAACGCCATGCAGGCCGGTCGGCTGGGCACCACAGTGTTTGTGGCCAACGTAAGGACGGCGTCCTAGGCCCTGGTTGGAAGTAGTCTTGACAGGGCGTTATTCAAACATGATATGGTGTTGGTTCTTCTCATAGCTGGACTTCAAGGTTGGCTGGAAGAAGCTGAAGGAGGTGTTCGCCATGGCGGGTGTGGTGAAGCGGGCCGACGTGAAGGAGGACAAGGATGGAAAGAGCAGGGGCATGGGAACTGTCACCTTTGAGCAGCCGCTGGAGGCCGTGCAAGCCATATGTATCCTGCAACCTATTGGCACTTGAGCCGCCATTTAAACTTGCACAAACACACACTCGCACAGCAATACAAGCCTCTTTTCCTTAACATTGATTTACAGCCATGTTCAACGGACAGATGCTGTTTGACAGACAGATGCACGTCAAAATGGTACGAGTTGCATTTATACGGCACATACCGAATTCCAACTAACGAGACCCAGCACCAATCAGATCTATTACTTTTGCCTTACAAATCAAGTGAATTAAATTTAATATCCGTAATGGAAGTTATAATTTACTAGACTTATCTTCGAGAATTGGTAGCTGAGACACCTTACCTCTCAAATTGAGGGGTAATATCATCAGTGCATCCCTACATAAAGGTTATCACTATTATTTAATTCGACATGAACATGTGCATCAATGTGTTTGTAGTTTACAAATTCTTGCTTCATTTTAGGATGAGAAGTCACTACCTAATGAAGATTTCCGTCAAGTGGAAAAAGCACCTCTATTGCCAAGTAAGTTTGCATCAGTTTTTACACCCACAGCCAGCAATACAACCCATGATGTCTTCAAAGGCAAATAACGTTCTCACTGAATTCTGAATAAGCTGTCAGGGTTTCCCACAGTGCTCTATAAGAGTGCAGCCCCACCAGACAATAAAACCAATTTCCTTTCCTTCCACTACGATTCCTGTGTTTAAAAAGACAAAATGGAACACATGCAACCAAGTAAAATAATCTGAAAAAATCAATGGAGATAATGTTGAACCATTTGACATACTCAAAATAACAAATAGGGGTGAGGAATGCTAATTGTTAGAACAAAGTTGCTCATTTAGTGCAAGAACCTCAAATACAGATTCAAAATCAGGTAAAATAATAGTTTTGTATCTATTTTGGGATTTGATCATAACTTCAGAAATACAAATAAATGAATGCACAACTACGATGTATCTTGACCACTCTGCCGTCAGAATCCAAAGCTGGACACAGAACCACAAAGTAAACCGCAACTACAGGCATAGAGTTGACTGTGAAGCTGTCATGGAGCACAGGGCACAGAAGTCAGGATGACCCCTTGACCCACTCTGGGTTCCCTGTGATCCATAAAAGAAAAGATGATCTACCCCTCAACCCCCAAAATCGATTCTCGATTCAGTACGTGGGGGTTTTAACTTCAGGATCTACTCCAATCGCTGTAAACTATGAAAAGCGGTGTGGCAAATTATGTAATGAAAGCAGAGCAAAGCCTGTATAATATGTAGTCTTTATATTTGAAAAAGTGATCAACTGATTGCAATAATGTAAACACACAAAGCCAAACCTAAGAAATGGGGAAAAAGAAAGAAACTGATTTTTTGAAGTTCTGAATCGATTTCAGTATCATAGAATATAAGAATTGCGATTCTTACGTGGATCGATTTTATAATAAACAATTCACACACCCCTACTTCTAATGTCTGCTCATGCTTAAGTTGTGCTCCCTCTATTCTCATCCTGTTTGCAGGGGGTCTTGGGGGCATTGGTATGGGCCTGGGTCCAGGTGGGCAGCCCATCAATGCCAACACTGTTGGTGGAGGTGGAGGCATGGGCTCCATGGGGCCTGGAGGTCAGTACCTAGAGGTCTTCAACAGTGAAAATAATTGCACAGACAAACGCAAAGTTAATTTATCAACCGTGCAGCCATATGTGCTATTTAACAGGCTCATCCAGTCACCTGTTATTTATTTATTTACTCTTCCATTGCCATGCCGCGGTAGCTTGTATGTTGAACAAGGCTGACACGCTGGTTGTCTCCCTTAGGTATGGACGGCCCTGGGTTCAGTGGTATGAACAGGCTTGGCGGAGGTAAGATTGTTGGTTTTGTTGGCGACTGCTTTTCTTTCGTTCTCACTGCATCCGCCCAGCTTTCACTTATTTTGGTGAGGTGCATTATGCATTTAAATGTGTTGCTGGCCTCCCACAGGAATGGGTGGTGGTGGTGGAGGCTTCGGGGGCATGGATAATATGGGCAACATGGGACATGGCATGACACCCATGGGCCGAATGGGAGGTAAACATGGGAGGAAATGTAGTTATTTTTTAACAATGTATTTTCACCTAGAAGCGCAGACTTAAGAATGCTAGACAGTACATTATTTTTTTAAATATTTTTAAATATTTTCTTTAAATATATGATTTTTATAACACATTTCTTTACCATTTTCTCTTCACTAATGTATACATGTACCCATCATCAGGAATGGGGGGTATGGACTTTGGCCGCAATGACATGCAGATGAACCAGGGATTCGGGAATTCCTTTGGAACAATGGGTGGGTGCTGGTTTGTTCCTCACTACCTCACCATCACGCTCTCTTCCCCGATTAATGTTGCTGTCTATTCTAATTGGATGCGTGTTCTTTGCGGTATATTCTAATTGGATACTTCTTCCCTTGCTGTCAGTTGTAATTGGATGCATGTTCTTTGCGGTATATTCTAATTGGATACTTCTGCCCTTGCATGTCAATTCTAATTGGATGCGTGTTCTGTTGTGTATTCTAACTGGATGCATGCTGGCATGCTGTCTCTCCTCAGCAGGTGGTTATGGTGGAGGCATGGGGAATGCTGGCATGGGTCAAATGGGCACTGGAATAGGTACATCACTCATTCCATCCCATCCCTGGTTCCTCTCCGTTTCCCCATTTCCCTTTTCATTAATTATCAGTTCAGCCTACCTAATGAGACGCTGTAGTGGATACATGCTAGTGATGTAATAGCTATTGCCATTCACAATCATTGTGATTGCTTTTGTTTTTAAATAATTAACAAGCTGTATATTTAGCCAAATGTGCTCAAGGCAACAGGCAGCATACAATTAAATGGCAACTGATGAACTGATGAAAGCTTCATTTAGACCGGCATGTTTTAATGCATATAAACCACGCCACAGCTACAGCATCATCCTCAGATGTTATCATGGCTACCAGAAAGCAAATTTAATTCCCTATGGTTCAAGTCAAAATCAGTGTAGTAGCATAGTAAGCCATGTCTCGCTGCTTGCATGCCTATAATTAGTGCAAAGGTCCTGCAGTAGGAGCACTGTTTCCTTGACTTTTATTGTTTTTTATTGTATTGTTAATCAGTCATCTCATGAAAAGTGACGTGTATAAATTGTATTGTGAATCCCTAATAATACAATCATTGCATTTGTAAATGATGAATGGGCCCACCACGCCCTTATCTTAACCCTATGATGCCTGTTACGATGCAATGGACTTTTAGCAGAATATTATGTAGATAAACGATTGATAAGAAATATGTTTATATAACAAGTCGTTACACAAATCAAAATGGTGGAGTATTAATGGTGGTCTGTGCATGTTTCGAATTGCAGGTGGTGGGATGGGCAACATGGCGATGGGCTCTGGCGTTAACCGCATGGGCATGGCTGGGATGGACATGAGCCGGGGCTTCGGGGGCTTCGGAGGGGCCGGCCGTGGCGGTGCTCACATGGGCGGAGCCATGTCCGACCGGGTCTCCGGTGCCAAGGGAGGCTGTGTGATATTTGTGAGGAATGTAAGTGCAGGAGTGGCCTCTGGCTGCAAGCCTTCAACATATCCTCCTTATGGGAGATCCGCCAACGTGTATCGGGTCTGGGAAACTACTCCCTTGTTGTATTTTCTTTAATGTTTCAGTTCATGAAAATATATCAAATCATTTATAAATCTACGCCTGTTGATTGAAAAAAGGTGTGGATGGAAGGTGAAATTAATTTAAAGTGTTTTAGTTGGTGAAACTGTCCCAAGTGTTTTTTATTTTAATTTGAACAAGGATTATATTTCTTTGGACTAAATCCATGTAACCACAAGTCTTTGTCTTTCAGCTCTCCTATGACCTTAATTGGCAGAAGCTTAAAGAGAGTTTCAGCCACTGTGGTAGGTCTCTTCATGGAATATAAACTGCTTATTTAATGCCCACATATTATATTTAGTAAAAGAAAAAGTCCAATAATGTATACTGATAAGTCTTCAGTTGTGGGGTTTATGGACACTCGGAAGATTCAGTTAAACTCCCTCCTACATGTCTCCGGTGTGACCCGCAGGCCAGGTGATGTTCGCAGACGTCAAGATGGAGAATGGCAGGTCCAAGGGCTGCGGCACGGTGAGGTTCGACTCCCCGGAGAGCGCAGAGCAGGCCTGCAGGATGATGAACGGAACCAAAATCAACGGCCGAGAGGTGGACGTCCGCATAGACCGCAACGTCTAGACGCCTCCCCCCTCCCACGGCAGCGACGCCGTGTCCTTGTTCGCCAAATCTTTTTCGTTTTGTTTTAGAAACACTTTTAATTCCATATTTTCATGTCTGACCTTTCACAAAATGTTGGTTGTTAATTAAAGTTTTTTTTTTTTTTTTTGTAAACCTCCCACTTTATTTTTGGGGTAGTTTATTTGAATAAATAAACTTTTTAATTTTTAAGTCTTCCTATTGTCTACCTATTTGTATATAAAAGCCTTTTGGAATGTTTCCATTGAAAATATGAAATGAAGCAATATTTGTTTGCATACTTTGCAATAGGACATTTGCATAGTTATATATCTGGTCGATTTCTGATTAAAGAGGATGGGGCTGTAAAATTAGTTCAACTATTTTATTTCCCGAGTTTGGTCACTCAGGTTCATTTAAATGACCTGATGCCACTGCATGCAACATGCATTATACATGGTCATGTCAAAGTTCACAGCATTCATATGAACAGTCATGGTAACCCAGAAGGCGTTTCAGAATGTGTAATAGTGTAGGCTGGTTCTTGACAATCATAGAAAACACCTTTAACATCTCAGTACGAGGATGAGGGACCATTATCTGTAGTAGATGTAACCATCAGCCTTCCATAACACAGCTTGAAGCTTATTTGGGTTCTATGAGGTATCAATTGGCAGAGTTCAGATCCTGGGGCGTTGTTCAGGTATCAGTCACTGCACTGTCGGATGGGGTTATTCCCGATGATTCCCAGCTCATACAGGATGGCCAGAGTGGCAAACACGATGTAGCAGAAGAGACACACCAGGCCAAGCTTCCAGTCTAGCTTCCATCCATTGATATGGACCGCTACAAAGAGGAAGACTATGGACAGGAGAAGTGTGAAGGAAATGAAGAGCAGCCCCGTGCTGTTGACCTCCACAGGGTTTTCGGTGTCCACAAACGCTGTTTTAATGAACCAGGGCAGACCCAAACACAGCATGTCAAACACATTGGAGCCCACGATGTTTGACATGGCCATGTCTGCTTTTCCTGAAGAAAGAAAAATGAAAATGCATTTAAATGATTGACATTCTGTCTATAAAGAAAGAAAATAACCTAAAACCTTATTATTTGACAATCACGAACATGCAGGTTTTTGGGTGTCAATACTGATCACTCCACAACACACAAGATGCAAAGGCTTTGTTGAAGGACAAGGTTTTTGTCTACCAAATAACCCACAAACTAGCCACTCCCTCTGATAACCTGTTCCCTGCCAGCAAGTTGTACGCAAGCCTGTAGTATCGACTAGTACTACTAAGTGTCCTAGTTGGTGTAACTTGCAACCCAGATCAAATGAGGTTGCGCTGGATATTCTCAATTATTTATTCATTCATTCATCAAACATTCTCAAGGCCAGCTCCCCTTTTTTGCATAACATTTTGGCATTGTTGCAATGATCAAAATCACTCCTTTTAACTCTGAACATAGATCATTGATAATATTATCAGGACTTTTTATTTAGGATCATGTAGGTCACTGCACTACACTTGAAATGCTGTGTTGATTACTAGACTGTAATAGAATGCAAAACCAACACTAAGGTGTTTTTTCTATTGTGATCATATTTTCACTGTAGCCATTAGCCTATTTTTGTTTAAAAAAAGGGTGTATCTTCTCATTTCTCTCAATTATTCTGTGGAGAAAATAAATGATCACTGCAGTGAAAAAGGTGTGGACATTTAAGACTCTGTTTTTGAACTGTTATGTTGGACGTAGATGTGGCTTTCAACTGTCATATTGGCAAAATGAAACATGTGGTTACCTTCTCTGGCCACCATTACACTTGCTATGGTATCTGGTATGCTGGTCCCTGCTGCCAGAAGAGTCAGACCCATGACTGTGTCCGGGATGCCCAGTGTCTCTCCTGTATGGGGAAGGCAATCCAATTAGAGGCAACCAGGAACACCCAAACAAGAGCGAAGCTGAGGATGACTTAACTTTTCTTGATAGATATTAGTATTTGTTTTTTTGAGAAGCCACTGGAGGAATAAACAATGCATGTTTTTTCTATACCTTTATCAAATGCACCATTATGTGTAAGCCCTATAGATAGGCTAACTGGATATGTTGGCGGTACCTCAAGTCAAGAGATGCAATAGGACTACTATAATGCCCTCAAAATGCCGTAGTTCATTGTTCATTGGGAACTGTTTGTTAGAGTGTAAGTCCAGTTCACTTTCAGCAGACTTTCCCATTTGTTATAAAAGCTGTATTACCAGGACAGTATATCCTCCATGGTAACACATATCATACACCTCACTTCACAAACACACACACACACACACACACACACACACACACACACACACACACACACAGACACACACATTATTGAATGCACTTTGCAAAGCTTTCTTGTAAATTGTATGCTAGGAATTAGGATTAAGTTTAGTTTGCTGTGTTCTGTCTGATTATGGCCTTTGGCTGCATAGGGTTCATACATTTACCTGGAGAACTTGTAACCAATCACATACATTAAAGGGAACACAGCTTATTAACCACAAGATCACCAATGATATTTTCTTTACATTTCTTAAATGTGTATGCTGTACTGATATATATATATATATATATATATATATATATATATATATATATATATATATATATATATATATATATAAAACACACAGGATGCAGCAGGTTGGGGGGTTGTGGTACCTGGCCCATCCCGTGCCTGATCCTTCATAAGGCCTGATTCTCATGTGAGGACCTTTCAAACCACTCTGGCATAATAATCCTATTATACTGGAGCTGAGCTACCTCGGTCACATGGTGCAGCTGTACCCCACATGCCGCAGCAAACCCACACTGACACACACACACACACACACACACACACACACACACACACACACACACACACACACACACACACACACAAACACAACCGAGTCACAGCAGACACCATTGGTGTGTATACACTCACATTCTTCTCCCACATGACCGTCTTGCCCTAGAGGGGGAGACATGCAAGGCTCTAATTCTACTTCTGGGACTGTCTGAGAGCAATAACACACACACACACACACACACACACACACACACACACGCACGCACGCACACACACACATACACACACACACACACACATACAAACCTCTCAAGACAAAGGCATCCCAGAAATTACCCAGCAGACCCACATGTGATTCTGTAAACAATATTTTTTTTCCTCTCACTCATAATCCACATATATAGTTCCCTAACTGGCTTGGAATGGTGATTTACACTTAGGTCCACTAAAAGAAAGCCAAGATAAGTTATGATGTGTGGACTTTTATTCCCACTGTTGAACCCATTTGCAGTTTCCAAATGGAGTTTTAAATCATGTCACTCATAAACAACGTATTTACCAACGATGGTGACCATCCACACCAGAACGTATGTAAAGGCAGAGATCCAGACAGCCGACATGAGGAAGGTCATCATAAACCACTGCTTCCAGAACCTTCTCCGGCAGTCAGGTATGGTCAGGAAAAGCAGAACGATGAGTGGCAGAGACAGAAACCAGAAGATCCGCTTCACATCGCTCTCAGGCACCGCAAACACACTCTTGTTAGGCTCTGGGGACACCCAATACAGAGAAAACACACATCAGAATCCTTGATTATGTGTAAAGCAGTAGTAAGACTGGTAATATTCCGATTTGGATTAGTGTATGCTTCTTTATTATGATTTAACATTGTTTATTTGTGTATGTGTGTAAATGTGTGTGACTAGGTATGTATGAATGTATGTGTATGTGTATGTGTGTGTGTGCCTGCGTGCGTAGTGTGTGAGTAGTGTGTGTTTGTGTGTGTGCATAGTGTGTCATGGCATTGCATGTTTGTTGACTCTGCAGTGACTAGCGGTGGTCGTGGTAATGTCGTGGTAATGTCGTGGTAGTGGCAGACTCTGTCGCGGTTCATGACCCCACCAAGGTGTGCCGTCCAGGAGTCAGGGTGTGTGTTGCTTTCCGAAAGCCACCGGAGAGACAGTGACTCCTCCAGTTACCTTCTGGGATTTCGTTGAGGCCGTGCAAGCTGAGCGACAGGTGAGAGTAGCCGGAGTCGTCCTGGAAGATCCCGCTGTCGGTCCGCGACCGGTTGTTGCCCCTCAGGCTGGTGTCGAAGCCCATCAGGGGCTGGGCCTCGTCAGGCCCCCCGGCATTCTTCCCCAGACAGGTGCAGCAGGGGCTGAAGCGGCGCAGGACGAACTCGCTGATACGCAGGTCGAAACACAGCACCACGATGTAGACGCCGTACACCAGCAGCAGACAGGCCGCGTCGTACCTGCGTCACGCGCGCACCGTGTTAACACCATTTGATTAATCAATGTTTTCCCACAAGCATACACAACTGTGTGAAGTGGTTTTCTTGATTTTCTTTGTGTTTTTTTTTTAATGTTTTATAAATATGGATAGGTTGGCCGGGCATGTAGACCTATACAGTAAATTAGTAGCATATTGGATCACACCCTTCCAGTACATTATGAGCGCACTCACCAGTACACTTTGTTATCAGAGATGATGGCGATCACAGCGGAGACACTGATGCCATAAGCCAGGCAGTCTCTGAACAGTGGCCAGCAGGTCAGACGACCCACCTGATGCACCAGGAGGAGACACGAGAAAATACATGTTGACCGTCGATGTGATCAGTTCTTGACCTACAAAACCCACTGGTTGTAACTTTGGTTGTTTCTGGTTTTCTTCCAATACACATGTTTTGGTTTCAGATACATTTTTGGATGTGAATGAATGTGTGTGTGTGTGTGTGTGTGTGTGTGTGTGTGTGTGTGTGTGTGTGTGTGTGTGTGTGTGTTGTGTGACAGCATACCATAGAGGTCAGTAGTCCGCATGCAGCACAGATTCCCAGGAGGTTGTAAACGGCTGATCCAACTATAGTGCTCACTCCGATATCTCCCTTTGTGACAAACACCCCTGACGCACGCACGCACACACACACACACACACACACACACACACACACACACACACACACACACACACACACACAAACAACGTATCGTCAAATTGAGGATGAATGAGACATCATTAGTAACAGTGACTTTAACAAGGCGTTAAATCGAACTGTATTAAACACAGCTGGGGCCTGTCTTTGCGTTCCCATGAGAGTAATTGTACTGCTGTTAGGATGATTGGGGTTGAACAACAGCCAGCATTGTTGTCTTGGTTACCTAAAAAGGCTGTGACCAGTTCAGGTGCAGAGCTCCCAGCTGCCATGAAGGTAGCTCCCGCGACGTCCTGAGACAGTCCTAGGCCTGGTCCAGAAAAAAAGAAATAGATATAAATAGATATTATAGCGCAATTTATATTATAATAGGTAACCTATATTCATATGCTCAAAATAACTTAATCTAAAGAAGGTTTTGGAAGTTGGAACACAATTTACAAATCAATGAATTTATTAACTTTGACCGTTGAGTGATTAATTTACCTTTATAATATTTTCATAATATAGCTCACCTCTCATCATTGTCAACAGTTTTCTTTCATTGACTTTACTTTCATAATAATCTGAAATGATAGACCTATCTATCGATAGGCCTAGCTTTACTTAAGTTATTACACTTACGTTCACTTATGACCTCCAGAGATGGTAGAAAGTAATCGTCACACACGATAGCAACCGCCAGAAACATGTAGAAAATGATCATGAAGTATATGACAAGCCCCCCGTCTTTTCTCTCCCGGACAGTAAAGAAACCGTCGGGGAACTCGGAGGACTGCGGTGGAATACATTCCGTCTCATTCTCTGTAAAAAAAAAAAAAAAAAAAAAATAATAATAATAATAATAACCGTTTGTTGATAAAGCAGGACTACAACAATGTTGTTTGGGGTGTACTCTAAACGGCAAATTAAACACAATGTCACGCAATTAACGCATTGGTTTTTAGCAAACGTTTAAGGTGCAATCGATTATTCACACTAATTATGAGGAGAGGTCTTACCAAGAGCCCGGCGGATCCTCGCAGAGTGGGACGGCTGTTTTGCTGTCGCAGCAGTGAATGAAATAAGATGAACAGTGCAGTACAAAAATACAACTAGCCCGAGGAAATATGGTATAAAATCTTTTCGCTTCTTTTTATACATAGCTGCGGTCGTACTCATTGTCTTTTGGGGTCAAAAACGTAAACAAGTAGTTAATGACAATAATTAATCAGAAGTAATATGCCTTCCGAATATTGTTCTATTTTCGGGGTGGACCTTACAATTCCGCGCACAAACTGCATCGATCATTACACTGCACTACAACATGCAGAAAGGAATAAATGGGGATAGAGAACATCTTGTAAGGACTGCAATGCCAAGAATGGGGGATCACGAGATTCACTCATTCCACTCGACTTGAAAGGATTTAAAGCCTGGGGTGGCGTAGGCCTGTTCGGTAATGGGTTCAAACACATGCAATCACAGGATGGGAGGATTGATGCTTGGAACAATGAATGGGCCTTCACAGTCTCTCACGCAGTGATCTACGTTTGTCTTGTAATAAAATGTAGCATATAATTCAAGACAATTCCAATTGGCCCAATTGTTGATGGTTGATGACGCAATTTTAACACGACAAATTTGAACCCTAACCATACCATTAACCATATGTTAATCGTGATATTTTTTTGCAGATCCTTACACTACGGTTGATAGCGAGTCGAGATGATTGCAGTGGTGGTGGCTTGGGGATGGGGGTGCGGGTGCGGGGGTAGTTGTAGTGAAATATGTTCGGGCATGCCCTGCCGAGTTCACCAACTCGTGCTGCTCCCGCAGAAATCCCCGTTGACGTGCACCTCTAAGCGCCATCGTGCCCCCTACACGAGCAACGGTATCGACAGGCCTTCGATGAGCCATTGAAGAAAAAGGTCAGATATCTTCATAAATATTGGTAGTTTTTCATTTTGTATCTTGCGTCTGCGGCGATAGTCCTTTTGCGTTATACACCAAAGGTTGCACGTCTTAAAATGCACGGGCACGTACACACAGTTACTATGGTGTAATTATGTTTCAAGGTTTGATTGGCATTGGATGTTTGTGTATGCGTGCTTTATAATATAGCAAATTCCAGTCTGAAAGGGGGCACACTCACTGTGGTTGGGATGCATGATGAGGCAGAATGAGCAGGGTTTGGTAATAAACTAGCTGTATACTAAGGAGCCAGCTGCCACATTGTTGTGTTTTGTGGTCTCTCGTCTGGAAAATGTGAAAATGAACAGCATATTGAAGAATCCCAGCCTGAAGAGATAAACGCATGTGGTTATTTACATCTGGATATTATTGGCTGGAAATGCGAGTGGCTAGAGCTCGGTTCTCATAAATGACAACAAATTATATCTTATAGGTGATGGTCCTTTGAACAAGGAAAACTTGGGGTTTGCGGCTGTTTAACTGTATCATTGATGAAAGCCTTCTTGTTATGACGACCTCTGACCCAATGCAGAATTATTGGGGCTATTATTGTAGACGTTCATTTCTTGGGCGGTCTATGTACTCCAAGTCGAATAGCAGCGGTTGTCGGTTCATTCCCCAGCTCTATGGCAATTGCTGAGGTGCTCTTGAGCAAGGCAGGCTGGTCAAGAGCACTGTTCAATGAGCACTGTTGACATTGGTTTTGTCAACACGTGTGTGAACGTCTGGGGTCCACGTACCACGTTAGGTGTTGTTATAGGTCTATAACCTCCTCTAGTGGGTATATAATGCAATGCTTTGTATTATTTCTAAATGAGTACGATTTTGTTTAGATACTATGATGGTATGAGAGGCCTACTGCTCTTGTTCAAGTCAAATCAAATATTGCTAAACAGCGCTTCCACGTGTAGACCCATTATTTCACGTTTGCAGGCATACCACTTTGCAACGATCAAGTCTGTATTAATACATTAAATTGATCTAAATTCATGATTTGACATGAAATACCTGTGAAATAAATGTATTTCAATATATTGCTCATCAGCAGTGATTCTAGAACCTTTTATATGGGGTGGCAAAATAGTTGCTATGGGAAATTAAAGGTTGGTCTCATGTATGCATTTTTGTTGTTGGATGATACATTATACCTATACAATTATAACTTCAAGACAATACAGTCTATAATCATTATTCTACATGTGGCACACTACACCACTATCGTACATTGGCCTTCAAAGTTTCGTTTTGTCCTATTCTGTAAAGGCCATATCGCTGTGTTTTGGGTCCTACTATTAGAAGAGGCCCAGAAACTTAATAGGGGCATTTCCAAATAGAAATTGAGGCAGCTTCAGCAGTAATGTCATCTGAAGGAAAGGTATGTCATCTGAAGAAACTCTATTTTATTTCTTCATTATTTCTGCTCATAAATTTTCTTATTATTGTATGTTATACAATAATATATTCATATGCTATTAATCACCCAACCAGAATAGAATGGGACCTGAAAATGTGTACTTGAAAATAAATTAAAAGAGAGTTCAGTTATATTCCCAACTGTAGAGTACATTGGAGGAGTATAGCCTAAATACACACACACATTGTAGACATTGAATGTCAAATGTTTTTACTTAAACAATTATTTGACTTTACAGTCCTTTACCTTTACATTTTATTAGTTAGTGTTTGCTCATTTTAAGATTGCTAACTTGATTGTTAATATTACGTTTACAACGCTTAAAGGTGAGGAAAAAAATATAATATTCATCAATGAATGAAAACAATTTATATAAATATACATTATATATATATATATATATGTATCAGTTAGTCTCCCAATCACTAGGGTGCCAACTAGGGTGGCCAGACATTATTTTAGGGTGGCATCTCTCACCCTATGCCACCCCGGTCCTTACGCCACTGCTCATCAGTGAATGTTTGGAACACCGTGGGAGCATAATTGTTAAGACATGTTTTTGCATATTAAAGTCCCTTGTCACCCAAATCCAAACGGGGATCTTTTTTCACAAATTTCCCAATGGTTAAATGCTTTTTATAAACAGCTATATTTGCTCACGAGAGATTTTCCAGGATTGACTGGGCATGGCAGTTATATTGTAGGAGCAGTTTGATTGACGTTTACCGGGTCTAACCTCTGGGCAAGCGAGTGTCCCATTTTTTTTTGTGTTGCAGGATTATATATTGTTCCTGACAGGATTTTTAGATATACTTTAATTGAATTTGTGCTTGATGTGGGCGCTTATTAACTGCATAGACAAAGCGGTTCTGAAGGTGTTGGAACAGCAAGGAAAGAGCCATTGAACAATGTCTCAATTAGAAGTTGCTTTTAAGTTATAATAAAATGTTTTAATTTGTGAACCACTTTGATTGCTGCCAGCAGATGCCAGTATTTACCAATTAATCATGTCCGTGCTGCACTGTGAATACTTTGTATTTAATTTCCTTTTTTAATATTACTTGTTTAGTTATGTTCAGTATTCATGATCTGTAATTGTTTGTAAGAAAATAGCACTTTGGCAAGATGCATCGTTATTCCTTTGTCACACTAGCACACATGTAGGTGTTTTTGTTAATGTTTGCATTGATGTGTGTGTGTTCACACGTGCATGTCGTTGAGAGAGAGAGAGAAAGAGAGAGAGAGACAGAATGATAGAGAGAAGGACAGAGAGAGATAATGACAGAGAGTAACAGATAGATAGAGAGAGAGAAAGAGAGAGAGAGGAAGGGGGGAGGTAAGGAGGGACGAAAGAAACCTTTTCCTCTGTTGAAAGGAAACACTTTCCTCTGTTGAAAACAATGCCTATGGGTGGCAGAATGCTGTTCCTTGTCAAATGTGTCTATTAGCTATGAGGCTCGGAGAGCTCATTATTTCCTTACCTTGTGTTGCAAAAGAATACAACCCTTGACCTATTCAACTCAACTAACATTAGTCTGTAAAGTACATGCAAAATCGATGTTCTATTATCTTAAATTGTATTACTGGCACTCGTGTTTGCATTAATTTGGATGTGATAAAAAGTTCAGAATGGAGACACTTCTCCATTCTGATAGAATAGAGCTGGCCGGCTAGTAGTACAAACTCCCCATCTTCCTCAAACTCAACAACAGCGATCTCACATTCTAGTGTCAAGAGGAACAAGCTAAACAAGAAATTCAGCCTCAATGACTTCTCCCCGTGAGTATGACGAATGGAAAAGTCAACAGCCTCTTATTACATAAGTTCCGTTTCTTGTCTTTATGACTTTGTCCCCGTACATTTATGCCTTATCATTCACTTATCGTCTTTCCCCTTTCTTATTGAGTTGCGTTCCTTTGGGTTTCAAAACAGTTCAGAACTTCAACTTGTTAAGTGCCAGTAACTTGCCCTGTGAGAGGAGTGCTCACTGTTCAAGGTCCAGGAAGATAACGAGAGGTGAGTGGCTGACGCAGAGCAGTGTTATGTTACAAGAGGCTCATATCAGATTACCATCGAGAGCAGGTTGGGTGAAACGCTAGCACCATCCCGATCGCCGTCGATTAAACGACTACAACAACGAGAACCAAAAAACCGGACAACTCTTAAACAAGTGTTTAAAAGCGATACCCTTTACGGAAAGCGATTCATGTGTTTTTGTTGAGGGAAAAGCGTTGCCATGGATCTAAAGGTAGGGCAATGTGTGCTCTTCCTGGTGTTGTTGTCAGGACTTGTTCGGTGTTCCACGGCGTTCGTATTCTGGACGGCCTTGTTGGAAATAAGCTTCCAGGACAACCAGAGCAATTTGACCATAAAGCGATACTGTGAGTGTGGTGTGTACGGCCGCAACTCCCCCCTGGAGGCGGCTTCCGGACGACTGATGATGCCTATTCACGACCCGATGGGCTGCGGTCAGCTCCCCGTCTACAGCCACAACAAAAGCATGCCCTCCTGGATAGCCCTCGTCAAGAGGGGCAACTGCACCTTCAGCGACAAGATCAACGAGGCCAAGGCAGAGGGGGCTGCTGCCATCGTGGTGTACAATGTCGAGGGAACCGGGAACAGCACCATGCACATGTCCCACCCGGATGCCTCCGGGATAGTGGCCATCATGATCGGAAACGCGGTGGGGATGGAGATCGCCAAACTGGTCAGCAGGGGAATCCCGGTAGAAATGGTTATCGACATGGGCGGTCCTCACGGCCCCTGGATGGACACCTACTGGCTCTACTTCCTGTCCATCGCCTTCTTTATCGTGACGGCGGCATCCATCGGCTATTTTGTGTTTGTTTCTGCCCATCGGCTCCTCAACCTGCGGTCGCAGAGGCGCTTCGAGCGCAGGCTGAAGACGGACGCCAAGAAGGCCATCAAGCAGCTGGTGGTGCGCACGGTCAAGAGGGGCGACCCGGAGATGGGGGTGGACGCTCAGACGTGCGCCGTGTGCATAGAGTCCTACAAGGCAGGGGACGTGATCACTGTTCTGACGTGCGGCCACATCTTCCACAAGGCGTGCATCGAACCCTGGCTCCTGGAGAAAAGGACCTGCCCCATGTGCAAGTGTGACATCCTCAAGGCTCTGGGGGTCGAAAATGAGGACGAAAAGGACGAGGTCAACGTTTACTCGTATCCGCCACCAGATGTCACTGTGATCACGGTGTCTGGAGGGGAGCCCCTGTATGAGGTGCCACTGACCGGCCCACAAACCCCCGAGCCACCGGGATATCAGCACCGCTACGTCAACGACGCCTTCGAGGAAGACTCACAGGACAGGCATGGATGAGATGGATCATGGCCGCATCTGTACTTCAAACCAGGGCTACGTTTCTCTTGGAAGTGGACTAACTCAATTTTTCTGGAATTGATTGGGCATGTCTGGTTCATTAAAATCAATTTGATTTTTTCTACAAACCCCTCAGGAATCTATCAATAAACGCATACGTAAGATACTCCATGTGTTCAAGGATTCTATTGCTAATGATTTATGCTAGGCCTCCTGTTGCACTTTTCTTTTACATAGTGCAGCATTTCAGTAGCAGCAGATACTGAATACAAATGCTGACAATTGATCACACATATTTCCAGAACTAACCCCCATAACACAAATAATCCAAATGTTACGATTCCAATGTATTTCATGAGCATTCATAGCAGTATGAATTCTTAGTAGGGCATGGAAGCGTTTGAATGTTTACATAGTCAGCCAAATGTTGAACGACCAGCAAACAATGCTCTGTAGCAAGTGGGCTGTCCTCCCTCACAGCAGAACTCACACAAGAACCCTTCTAAATTTGGTCAGAATCTTTTTTTATTTGGATAATAATAATTCGATTAAATGGAAATTATTATGGTTGAAAGTATCATGTTTTCCTGTTAGATGTATGAACACAACTAATAAGTCTTTGTGCATGTTTTATCTTGGAGTACGATTTTTAGATCTGGGTACAATTTTAATGTGTTGAGGTGAATATTGTTGGTTTTTGTTTGAAATATAAGATTGGTTGTAAATTGTTATTTTCAACCAGCTGATAAAAACGGTGAGATTCTTTATCAAATAAGAAAGTTGGAAAGATAACACATCAACATTAAGTGACTGTTAAAGGATATAAATTGGCTCTGATTTGTGTTATTGTCAATCAAAGCAATATTGTCTTATTATGAAAATAAGTCATTATGTAAATGTATGAAGCATTTATTTTGCCTTTAATTAACCACATGGAGGAATTATCAGGTCTTCCAGTCGATCGAGAGGAGGGTTGTGAGTGCTCCTTCTGAACTAGACAGCTGCATAAGAAGTTAAACAATTTATGGTTTTCCTAAAATGATGTAACCGCTTGGTAAACAATAAAGCTAAGGAATCATTTGATTTCCCTGTTTGCTATTGCCTCTGATTATGTTAAACAACATATTGTTCTATGTTGTTGTTTTCCTCTGTATTTGCAGATTGCAGAGTGTATGTAAAAAAATATGTGTGACATCTGTATAAGAAATCACATTGATGCTTGTTAGATCACAATAAATCCCTCAAAATGAGGACAAACCAAATGTTCACACATCTTGTATTCAAATGGCAGTGCGGATGAGTACTGATGTGGTGTGTGTGTGTGTGTGTGTGTGTGTGTGTGTGTGTGTGTTTACATATGTGTCTGATTCGTTCATGCTATTCCTAGACTGTCTATTAATTATTCTATAGGCCATAAGTATTTAAACCGAGCAAGACTTATCGAAGTTGGCAAATTGCATATTAGACACAGCATTGTAGGCTAGACAATGTCATACATGCTACAATGACTTCTATCACCAGCAGCTCAGCTTTAATTATTTTATTATCTATTATTTATTAATATTTACACAAATACGTCATATACCATATACCCTGGTGAAATGTCAGAAAGGTATGAAGGTATGAAAAAATAGATACCACCCAAGCCTAGTATACATAATTTGAGAGTAAAAAAAAAAGTGAATTGCTCCAGTTTCTTTCACTACAGAGGACAATGAGGGGAGAGCATAATCTTTGTTAAGGGATCATTTCCAGTCAAATGTAGGGATGAGGTCTGTTAGTGGCCGTTCTCGCTGCCGTTCAAACAACCAACTTTAATTTAGAAATACCCAGACATTTGGTAGGTGGCGAGATCTCCGCCTGCTGGTATCGCAAGACAATGCTATTCGTAAGGAGCAGACTGAATATATTTATTTTACTTTCTATTAAGAGAAAACCCAATGGACATTTTATTGCTATGGGATGAGTGGGACCCAAGGTCCAGAGTTGTGTGACAACCCAGAGATACCCCAGGCCACTCTCCGAGGCCACTCAGCTTGTGGCATTTATCTGTCTCTCTCTCTGTGTTTCTCTGTCTCTCTCTGTCCTCCCTCTCATGTAAGGGTGATGCCTTCTGGATATCAGGCCAGTGTGGTTATTGCAGCAATCAGAGGTCAGATGGTTATAGTGCTATCACAGGGAAGACGGAGAATCAATACCAAACTAACTGGAAACAAGTAGCAGGCCCTGCCTTACTGCCTCCCCGGTGGTGACTTGTCTGATTTATTATGGTTGTTAAAGAAAGAAAATGAGGCAGAAGGGTTTCATTTAAAAGCTTACGCGGCTGTTTGTCGAACACCAGCCCGTGACTTTTAGTTGGAGAGTCAAACTCAGTGGAAATACCTTAGAGGAGCCCATGTGGGCACACGGTGGTGCCGATTCATTATTTAGTTTATTTCACTGCTTCACGGTGACGTCAGAACGTAGCCGAATGTTGTTGTGGCGCCATCTGGTGTACTGACTAAAAATGAGCTCCAGGTAGTACAACGCAGTCGCTTATTAGAGTTGTCTGTTGTTTAGTTTTATGGACAGAGTTCTTTTTCTAAATAACAAGGTCATATTCAGGCCAAACGACTAAATGTAAACTAAACACAACTATCCCAACTATTTTTTGTTAATCTATGCCCATTGTTTGAAAGGGTTGAGGTGAGCAGCCAAAACAGGTCGAACGAGTTTCCCAAATGATTACTAGAAGGAAGTCTACTACGAGTGGTTTTAAGATGAGGTCCAATCTCTGACGTTGACTGTATCGCAATGATTGACTTTACTCAACACCTACTTTTGCATACAACACAAAACCACATGCAAACACACACTCGCACGCACACACACACACACACACATCTTCATCTTAAACCATCTTTATTACAATAGACACCTAAAGCTAATCATTGTTATTTGGTGAGTTTATGAACACCCCCCCCCCCCCCCCCCCCCCCCCCCCCAATTAACACGTGCATTAGATTTGAGTGGGCATGGCAGGCAGGCCAATGAACCGGGACTCAGGCTTGATAGCCTGCTCAGTCACTCTGTCATGTTCTACATAATACTAGTAACACAGTGCTCCCTAGTGGTGGACGTAAATAACTATGCTTACTTGTGTTAAAATTCTCAAATCTTTGAAGCCATCCTTCACATCCAAATGTGTGATGCAATTACTTGGTTCACTGTAAAGTACAGAGTCTTTCACTTTTATTAAGCTGAAATACTGAATCGTTTTTGGACTGTTAAATTCTACATACAAAACAACCCTGCTAAATCACACAAAAATTGTGTATGTGTGTGCACGTGTGTGTGTGTGTCTGTGTGTATTTGGTTCTATAGACCACGTCAAAAAACCTCCATAGTTAAATTACGCTAGCTGGTTTTGTCTACGCCTTTCTTGTCCCTGCTTCTCCGACTAATTATCTTAATGAAGGAAGGGAGATTAGATTATACATGTGCACCAGGCGAAACAAATGAATCCATTTAGTCAATAAGTCGTTCATTTTTCACCACGGTTGCTTTGTACACAGAATATAAAATATAATGCTCTGGTAAACAAAGCATATTTGAATAGCTTTGTGAACATAGCTATTTGGATATGAACTTTGACGTCTTTGTAGCATAGCTGTACAAGAAGTAGCGTTGTGTTAGCTGTGGTTTTCTTGTGGATTTGAGAGGTTTGGATAGCTAACTTTGTTAGTAACACCTCATCTTGTTGATCTAGCATAACATCTTGCAGGTTGAAAAGCAAAGGCTCTGTTTTTACACAATGCAGGGCACAAAACAAAAGGTTATTCATTGATCCTTGAGAGGGAACCCAGGAAACTGCAAAGGTAACACCAGCAGAAGGAACTGTTTATAACCTTTCACATTGTATAATGAGCCCTTATGAGAAAGTAATATCCTGTGATAATACATAGAGGTGCCCATGTTTATGACCCATGGTGGGAGGATAATATAGATTGGCCTTTTTAGCCTTTTCATTTTGTTCTTTTAATCTTTTAACTATGGACAGATTTCTGTTGTGGGTCAGGGGGCCTGGCTAACACTTGAGGGGTCCGCCCTCATGTTCAGGAAAGGTTCTGCTATCGTTCTCCCAGCCACAGCCTTCCTGGGGATGTGACCTGGCAGGCAGACTACAGCATGCTGAGTGAACTTGACAAACATGAAGCAACAAGCAACCCTCATCCTGTGTCAGCTCTGTCACAGCTTCTCTATCACGTGAGGTCCTGTCCCATGTGACCCTGGTCCCTGACCTACCACCTCCCTTCTGCTGCTGACACACAACAAAATAAGTCAGGATGATGTCATGCAAAGGAGGATGACACACACACAATCACAGTAGCACACACACACACACACACACACACACACACACACAACCATGGTAGCACAAACAGACACACACACATACACACACACACATACATTCGGGTGCACACACACACACACACACACACACCCACCCACCCACACACACATACACAAAACCCTGGCTGCATGGTCTGGATCATAAAGTAGGATGGTGATGTTGTGGTCTGACTGACTGACGGCCCAGACAGTGATTCATGCCAAGTCTAAATGAATCATCTGCTGGTTTTGTTGCGTTGATCGAGACATCTGCCCTCTAGTGGAGAGAGGGTAATAGTGCTTTAGTGGGACAAAAACATTGAACTAATTCAGAACCACTTATATCTTGCCCGAGTCTTCAAGAAATGGAGGATTGTAGACTATTTGTTGCGTTGGTTGTCTATGTTGGCCATACAAAAAAGTTGTCTTTCTGTTTTTCTTTTATACACACACACACACACACACACACACACACACACACACACACACACACACACACACATACACACACACACACACCCCAGGCCACTTATGTCTTTACAATTAGAATTTTCCAAATGTAAAAATATGAAATCAGTACTACAATAGTGGACTGCTTTCATCTCTGTTGGTGTATTGTGTCCATCTTCAAAACCTGAAGTGAGCTAACCTCTCAGAGAAAACGGACAAAGTGAGGTTTCAGCTCTGTGTATTCTCCTCACATGTCGGTCCGGGTCCTGTAATGATATAAAGACCAATTGACTCAATACAATAGAGAAAATCAGGGGTCTGCCGATAACCAATAGCCCACTTTACTGTTTATGTCCAAGGAAACGATCTGTCAGCAGTCTTTCCGTGATAGACTGGGTCGTGTACTATCGAGTGGTCCAGCTCTAATCGCAGAAAGCCAGAGGAAAGGTTCTCGGCCAAGCGTTTTGTGAGGAAAAACCTGCGGCTCAGCACTTGTTTACGATGGGAATAAATTAGTACGCCTACTTTTCAACCATTTAATTGAGTGTTTTTATTTATTTCATTTAGGCAACAATCTATTGATGTCTTCAAAAACTTCCATAATCTGGGTTTATTGTTTTTTTTAATTTATGTGTTTTGCCTTCCCGCATTCGTATGCGTGTATGTGGGCCTAAATAACCTCCCGTGCAGGCAATTTGTGCGAGGTTTGTTAGAATCTTTTTTTGCATTCGTGTTGTGGTTACATTTGGGATTGTGTGTGTGTGTGTGTGTGTGTGTGTGTGTGTGTGTGTGTGTGTGTGTGTGTGTGTGTGCGTATGTGTGTGTGTGTGTGTGTGTGTGTGTGTGTGTGTGTGTGTGTGTTTGTGTTTTTCGCTCTCAGCAGTCCATCCCTCCAGTCTGCTCCACTTCTTCTGTGTCCTGTTGCCCATAGCGATTAATTAATGCCTATTTGCTTAATTGCTGTGAGCAGAGAATGGAAAGAAGGAGAGGCAAGGGGGATATTGGGGTGGTGAAGTTGGGCATAATGTTTCTTAAGTATTGTAAGGAGGAGGGCAGATACTACACTAAAAGCCCTCTCTGACCATACCTCTGACCTCTCTGTCTATGTGTGTGTGTGTGTGTGTGTGTGTGTGTGTGAGAGTGTGTGTATGTGTGTGTGTGTGTGTGTGTGTGTGTGTGTGTGTGTGTGTACTCAGTGCATGTATGGGTTATGTGTATTGTGATACACTCTCTGTCAATGTGCTGAATGTGTTGTTTTTTTCCCTTGGAGGAGAACAGGAGCCCACTGACAGGAAGCCATGCCACTGACCATCTGGCCTGGCCTGGCCATTTGGTGCACAATTTGTGGACAATCTGTGGCGGACATTTGCTTGTCTTATTTATTTTTTTACCAAAGGTCACTGCTAGGTCATGGCTATACAGGGTGATCTTACGAACGCTGTTCCACAAAAGGTTACAAAATGAGGCTTACATAAAACCTGCACTCTGGAAATATCTGAACTACAAAGTATGTCAAGAATAATACACGCCCATCCACAAGCCAAATCATCCAGATCGTTTTTCTCTATTCAATTGTTTAATTCTAGTCCACATTCCTTTTCTATTTTTTGCAGCACTAATCATGAAAATAATATAAAAAGAGGGACCAGTGACTAGGGGTGACTAAGTACATTCATACCTAGCGGACGTGTTGGTTGCTTCACGCAGCTGTTCTTGGCCATTGTTCTGCGGTAATATACCAAGTGTTTCTCTCAGGGTGAACTGTCTCGATCATCCTCTTCCTATCAGTATTCACGCCAGAGATTCAGAGAGAGGGTTCACGTCCGATGGCCTCTGCAGGTGGACACAGCAGATGCTGCCACAAGACCTCAGGGTGAGAGAAAAAGAGAGAGAGAAAGAGAGAGAGAAAGAGAGAGAACGAGAGAGAGAGAACGAGAGAGCGAGAGAGAAAGAACAAGAGAGAGAGAGCCAGAGAGCCAGAAGGGAGAGGGAGAGACTTAGAGATGGATAGTTCTCACTCTTTCTCCAGAGAGAGAGAGAGAGAGAGAGAGAGAGAGAGAGAGAGAGAGAGAGAGAGAGAGAGAGAGAGAGAGAGAGAGAGACACACACACAGACTGAAAGAAATATGTCAGAACATAAAAGTCAGCTAAAAGATATGGGAGGAGACGATTGGTTGTTTTGTTTGAATTGTGCCAGCTAGCTTGGATTCAGCGTGGAGGCTATTTATATGACTTGGTAAAAAGGAACGAGTGCCGATTAGCCGCCACCACCACACAAGGCTCTTATTTCAATAGCCACTTGTATTCATCCGGTGAGTCGAGCAACCTATAGCACTAAATTACTTAGACGATCGTCCGCTTCCTGCCCTGCTTTGCGGAACAGAGAGAAGTCTGTTACCCCGCCCACTATTTTAGCACCTTGGCCATTTGTCAGAGAAGAAACAGCCCGTGGAAGTGCTACCTAAATTGCCCAAGGGCAGAGGTATTCATCAAAATGACTTACACTTTCACCCTTTAGCTCTCAGTGCTAAAGACCCTGGCAGAGATGCCGCCTAGGCCAGGCCGAGGGAGACATAGAGTACTGCTGAATTACTGTTCAATTACATGTTGGCTGGATTTCAATGTTGGATTATTGCATGGTCCCACTATTTAAGGTATAAAATGTAATTTCTGCCGCTACGGGTCTTAGTCAAAACAATAACCAAAGAAGAAGCTGAATGACGCTGTGAAGTAGCGTGGGATCTGTTGTCCATTGGGGAATGTTGTCTTCACCACCATTGCCAGTGAAAATCTATCTTACGTGACTCAGGCAAACTTAATTATGTTCACGGACGGGGTTATGTATTAAAGTTGTATTTATGATACATTTAGTCACGTTCTGTAACGTTATGTAATTTCATTCTAATGAAATGACATTTCTACCTTACCATTAGATGAGTCGTCTACCGACTACTACTACCAATGCCTATTATCAGTAAATTAGGACTCTACTGGCTTACTGTTTCCCGTGTTTTCCCGAAAGTTAAAGGGGATATGACGCCATTATATATACGGATATGTGCCCCGCGAGTATGGCAACCAAATGAAATGCACTGCTACCTTAAATAAAACATTGAAATTTGAACTGAATTACAGTTATAAATGAACAGTTACTAAATGCAAGTCCATTTTTAGTTTGCCTTCATTTTTGCATGAATGAAAAAAAAAATCGTCTTTTTTCTTCTCTAGTTTTTCTTCTCATATATATTTTTACACAATAGACGTTGTTGTTGTTGTTGACAAATGAGAATAGCAGTCATTTACCCATTGCCTCTATGCGTGCAGGCATTGGTTACATCCCAGCCAAGGTCTCTTTGTTCAGGCAAGGGGATAGCTGGGCTGGGCCGGAGCTGGCCTTGACGTTGAGCATGGGCCGGAGCTGAGCCAGGAGCAGGGGGCGGTCTCTAGTAAAGGGATATGGGTCCCTGGCACCATGTTGGGTCACCCAAGACACTGAGTGCTAACCTGTAAACGGAGAAGAACACGTCCCCAGGTGACAGAGAGAGAGAGAGAGAGAGAGAGAGAGAGAGAGAGAGAGAGAGAGAGAGAGAGAGAGAGAGAGAGAGAGAGAGAGAGAGAGAGAGAGAGAGAGAGAGAGAGAGAGAGAGAGAGAGAGAGAGAGAGAGAGAGAGAGAGAGAGAGAGAGAGAGAGAGAGAGAGAGAGAGAGAGAGAGAGATAAAGGTAAGAGATAAGTGGAAAAAGAGATAGCTTACCTGACGGGCGTTATGTTTTATTGTGTTGTCTGTGCACTAGACCACAGTCGCTGATCTTTGTCAATGCACAATGTGGGTTCTAGGCCACAGAGGTGTGCGCTGGGAATTAAAGTTTTGACTTGTGGTTCAGGTGAGGTGTGTTTTTTTTTTGCGGGTGAGAGTGAAGTCAGGTCAGGTTCCTCATATTTATATTGCAATTGTGAAATTGCCACTGCCAGCCCTCTGTGAACCCGCACACACACAAACAGACACACACACAGACACACACACACTTGTTAATAATTGTCATTTGTTGCTGCTGGCTGTCATAGAGGCCGTGCCTGAATCCAGATCTCTGGGTCCTGCAGGCACGGAAAACTGGACGACATGCGCAGACTGCGACAATAACAAGTCAAAGATCAACTCAGTCACACAGCGTCTGTCAGGAAGAGCAGCTCTACGAGGGGAGAGCAACGGCGGTCACTGGACAAAGCGGATGCCTCTTAGATCAACATACACATAGACATGACAAGTGTCTTCGCCATCCCACACACACATACACACCTGAGTGAGCTTTTAACATGTCCGGGTGGTTGTTTTTTTGGCTATGTGTGTTGTCACTACATTGGGATGCTGAAAGGGAATGTGAAAGACAAGACCGTAACCTTTTCCATCTACAGGCTTATTTTCTTGTCCAGCTCACTACCTTGTGTGTGTGTGTGTGTGTGTGTGTGTGTGTGTGTGTGTGTGTGTGTGTGTATAGAGCAGGGTTAACAACAGGCCTGTCAGATGTGAATGATCAGAGTAATCAGGTGGAACACAGCAGAGCCTGGGATTAAGACACTGGATAGTCTTGTCCAAATATAGCCATGTCTGATACACATACACACATACCCCTATACACACACACACACACGCACACACACACCTTGCGCATCATGAGTGCACATTTTTGCGTTTCTCTGTGAGATACTATATATCTCTGTGTGATTGTGCGTGCGTGCATGCACATGTGTGTGTTTGGTGTGTGTGTGCATGTGTTGAAGGTGAAATGGAGGAGAGTTTCAGTCTTGTGGTGCCTTATTATAGGTCTTATTCCCTGTCATTGACTAAGCACCTGCTCATGCCATGGATGTTCCAGTGCATACACACACAAAGGTCATGATGACCATCACCATCGTTGTTATTTCTGTTGGTCTTTCTTTGGAAACCTCATGGGACCATCATTTAAAAGCCCCCTGCGGATATAACCGAAAACGTCACTGACAGCCAGTACTGTGGTTCCTGCATTAGCAATCTGATGTTGAAGCCTACTAACGGACAGTCAAGTGCAAAGAAAGGCATGCCCCACACTTTAATATCATTAACCATTAAGCAGAATGAGCTATCCTTAGATTGAGTCTGACACCTTGTTTATCTGCTGCAACCAAGAGCACATTTAAGATAAATAAACCTCACGGGCCATAAATAGATCATACCATGGCAGAGAAAACAGCCTACGATGTTTATCTGACTCATTTCTCCATTTAGTGATCACTGATAAATACACATTCATAGACTCATTTTTATATTGGTGTTTATTTGGTTTCGAAAGCATTACTTATGTTAATGCGCACTGTGTTGGAGATACAAATGTTTGGTTTATCTGTGAAACATCCTCTTTACAGAAAGCGAGTCACAATCTCCTGAAGAGTTTACTTTGAAGGTGTTCTGTGGGAGGGGTACGGCGAGGTCAAAACTGAAACGCCTCACACGTCCCGTGACTGCTACCATGGCGGTAGCAGTCACGGGACGTGTGAGGCGATGTTAGCGGTGATTACAATCAATCAGCATTTCATGTTTCTAGACACCAACGGTTCTCCAATCATGGGATGAGCTTCGCATTTTACCTCATGTTGTCAGCACACACGTCGTCCACTGTGCGTGCAATCAGACGTGCCAACGTGTTTTCTGCCACTGCGAATTCCATTCTTACATTGAAAAAAACCCCAATGACACGTCTTTCCTCCCACGTTTTCCCCACCTAATCCTGACCTCTGTTTCTCTAATTCTCTCCCCGCTCCCCCTCCTTCTTCCAAGCCCTCCTTTACCTTCCTCTCTCTGGCCTGTGGGCTCCGAGCGTCTCTAATTACAGCCGGGGTCGGTGGTGGTACAACGTCTTCCAGCCGAGCAGAGGAGAATGCCTCTCATTCCAGCTCTCAGGATGGGAGTCTGACACACAATGGCCCCTGCTCCCCCGCCGATTCCCCACTGAAAGCCCTCTCCTCAGGCAGCTTTTTAATAGGCCTCCCCTCACCCAGCACGTCCTCGCACTCATAAATATACACACACAAGCACACATTTACACACACATGAACAGGGACACACTTACACACTCATGAACCTACGCAAAAAATACACACACACACACACACACATACACACACATGAATAGGGACACACTTACACACACATGAACCTATGCAAAAAACACACACACACACACACATACACACTTAATGCAGAATGCAGACATTCATATAGATAACTACTCACACACACACACACACACACACGTATATACAGACATACAAGGACACACACACACCTACGCAACAAATACACTCATACACACCAATGCATGATGCAGACATTCATTTAGGTACACAGCCACACACACACACACACACACAAATAAATATGCACACATACACACGGTAAGCCATTACCGCTCATGTGTGTGTGTGTGTGTCTCATGTGCTCCAGCCCAGACAGCCCTGGGCTTTCTTGAGTGCTGACACCATGTTGACCAGACGGCAGCCTCTTACATTTCACGTCATGCAGAGACGCTAGTGGCTACGTTACAGCTGCTGCAAACTCCATGTAGCCAGCGTTGTGATGAACAACATTTGTTTTCTCCTGCATTTGACTCAAGACTTGCCTCCCACACCATGGATGTTTTTCTAGTTTTTCTGAAGAAAAGCTGGATCAAATGTCATGATTCCAAACAAAGACTATGTATTCAAACAGGGTTTATGGTTATACATTTAAACAAAACCAATAAACTATTCAAAGCCAGGTTTTGTGTTGGATAAGCAATGCAAGTTTTATTTCCTTGTCGTTTTTCAAGCATTTAAGAGCAAGATCACTAGCATACCATTTTCTGTCAGTGTCACAACATACCTCATACGGCTCTTGTTGTTTGCATTTACATGGTAATATGATCATATGGGACTACAACTATTTCATGAGGGTTATCTGCAGGAAAGGATCCAGTTGGATCTTTTTTTCTTTTAACCATCCTTCGCCTGTTTTCTCAAACACCGTCGCAGCAGCTATTAGTTGTGATTGGTGCTTCAAACTGTGCCACTAAACCAGGTTTCCTGCAAAGACAGCATTGTTTGGATCCCAGACGGATGCATGCTGGGATTTGTGTGATATAATCTACCTGAACTCAATACAAAAGTGTTTCTCATAACACAAGGGCTACAGTGGGATACCAGTCGATAAGCACAGCATAGTGTCACGCAACACATAATACATGCTTTTTGGACTTATTTTAAATTCAGTTAATTTTTCAATATTAAAATCTGATTTCATAGTAATTCCAACGTGACCTCCAACCTAAACGACAGAATAGGTTGGTTGTCCAACACGACCAATATGAATGTTTTAGCCCCCTACTGACTGTTCGAAGAAACAGCAATACGTCTCTTATGTCAAGGTTCTGTCTTGCCAAAACAAAATGGATGACATTCGTTTTATTCTTCTTATTCTTTCGTAATCTTCAGTCAGTGAATGTCCCGTTTTTATTGAAAGACCATCGTCTAACAGTGGTATTAATGTGTCATGGTTGTCTTGTTAATCAAAATGTAGTTATAAAAGGAACCGTTGGAATGGATTTATTTCGGTGGAAGCAAATAGGCTTCCGTTGCAAATAGGCTTCCGTTGTGCACCACAAAAACACGTTGTCCTAATACTTCCCAAAGAAGAATACATGTCATCCCTGGGTCACTCCAAATTTTATTGGGGAAAGAACATCATCAGTTACATAAAATAGCAGTGAACACAACAGCTCAGATGACTACACAACGCAAAGAGAGTGATTCAAACGATATGCAAGCGGAGTGGTTTCAGGGATAGCAGCGTCCATATGAATCACCATGGCAACGATAGAACACGTTGCATTAACTAACACACTAAACATCATATACATTCATTGACTGAAGATTGTGCACTTGCAAATGCAATGCTACTTGTCAGGTGTCAGCTATTTCAGAGATTCCTTACTGTGTTGAAACTTACGTGATGCAAAACAGGATTGTTCACCATAGCTGTGAATGACTGGCAGCCTCAGATTGGGTTCTCAGGGAGGGCTGGAGATGAATCCTGGCTTCCCAAGCCATTGGATCTTATTTGGATGTGTTTATGCTCTGAATGATAATTCTGCCTGTTGGAAAGACTAAGGGGGTGGGTCGTTGTGCAACATTTTGGCAATTGGTCCATCCCATGCTTTTCGTGCCATCTTCTTTTCTATGTCACTCACTCCTCTTCTCCTCCTCCTCCTCCTCCTCCTCCTCCTCCTCCTCCTCCTCTTCCTCCTCCTCCTCCTCCTCCTCCTCCTCCTCCTCCTCACTTCCTTCTCTGCTGTATTTTGGCTTTGTGATGCAATCTCTCAACCCAAAGACATAGTGTTTAGTCACAGAAGAGAGATAGAGAGAGAGATAGAGAGAGACAGAGAGAGTGAGAGAGAGACAGCGAGAGAGGGAGAAAATTAGCTTAAGAAAGATAAATGAATTGCAAAAAACAAAGATGATGGAAGACGGGAATCAAATATGGGCAAGAGAAAGGGAGATGTAAAGAAGGAAAAAATAAAAGCAGAGAGAGAGACGAAGGCTCTGGTTGAATAGTCTTTTTTTGCTTAGAAAGGTTCCTAACTGAGTGAAATGACCCAGAAGTCTCTCATAAGAGACTGTGATAAGAGCTGTTTGAAGTCTCTAAAGGTGCTTCAATGCTTCCTTTCCTACATCTTTAGCATAGGATACACTGGACCATCCTTTGTGAAAGGAAAGGAGATATTTTTGTCCCTCAATTCCTTGCGTTAAAGTTAAAAGGGATGTTTGATGTTTGACTCTGAAAATGTATGTGGACGTCTGTGTCCATCTGATCTGGTTTGTGGGGATGGCAGTGAAAGAGAGAGAGCAAGGCTGTGAATACAGGGGTCAGTGGGGCGAGTCTCTCTGTGCTCATGTGTGTGTAAACCATAAGCCCATCGATCTGTCTGGAGAACTCATTTTCTCTGGCACACTAATGAAAGGGGAGGGATGCTAACTTTTGTCTTGTCTCAACGGTTCCAGCTAACTCACTGACTTTTTGTCGTTGCTGCACAATTTTATTCCATTGGACAAATGCTGTCTGTTTTGTTGTTCCTTTTAAATACTGGAATGTGTCAGCATGTTAGATTCAATCAAAATTAATGCTACAATGGCCTTGGCTGAGTTATGCAAGCATAATTCAAATGAATATACATTTGGTAAATTGATACGCCTGTTTCTTTTCATCATGTAGGGTTCGGGTTGTTACCCTTGCTTTTATCATTGTTTTTACAGCATTCCGCTCAGGCAGAATTACAGAGTGCTGCCTCAGGCATAGGCCTACACTAGTAGCTGTATCTGCATGTGTGTGCGGACCGGCATATTTGAGTGTGTGCAACTTATTGATATTTTCTTTGTAGTATTTGTGTGGGTCTCTGCATGCATGCGTGTGTGTTTGTGTGTGTGTCAATGTGTGTGTGAGTGTTCGTCTGTGTGTGTGTGTGTGCACTCCTTTGCGGGGGTTTTCCCAGGCCATGGGCTTTGCAAGGGGATGAGTTCCCCAGCAGGAAGAGATAGGTCTGTTTCGGTATCTACCCTGTGGGGCTGGCCGGGTGAGGGGAAGGGAAAGGAGGGGAGGGAAGGGGGCGTGCCTGGGAGTGGCTCAGGGTGCGTGTCTTGAGAAGAAGCGGGTTCCCAATGACAAAGCTCAGTAATAGCAGGGTTGGCTCTGGTCATAAAGCAGTTGGGATCATCTGCTGGTTTACCAACAAAGCTGTTAGAACACCCACACTGTGAAGAGGCTCCATGGGGTGAGGGCGAGGGGTGGGAAACAAAGAGATACAGTAAAGTCGAATGTGTGTGTGTGTGTTTGTCTGTGTGTGTATGTGTGTCTATGTTTGTTTGTGTATGTGTGTGTGTGTGCTTTCAGACAAAACAGCGCTGTAGAATTGGAGGAACCGTCTGCTTTCTGCATCCAACTAATGACACTATGCTAGTCCTGGGCGGGTTGATCTAGGAGGGGTTCCAAAGTAAATCTCTGCATGAGAGAACTGTTATGCCTAGCTGCACCTCGCCCCCAGGATATCAGGTACACACACACACACACACACACAGGTTTTCTACGCCTTTATACTCGTTCCCCAGGTGTACGGTTCGATGGTGTGTGATCTCCCAACGGCAGCTGGCATGACTGTAGCCAGGCGGAAGATTGGCTCAAACCCAATGACATGTTCCTGTCGCCCAAGGTGAATGTGTGGGACCATGAAACAGACACAACCCATGTATCGCATTTACCTGCACATGAGTCCAGTCCAACCTTGTGCGTTGTCAGAACAGGCCAATCAGAGTTTAAAAGCCACCCGTAGAAGACTACACAGCTATAAATGGATGCTGTTCACTATCATGCGCTATCATGCGCTGACTTGTTCATCCCTGCTTATCATTTTGTTCCAAGACATTCAATTATCTAAACCATTCATTTGAGTGTACTTTAGTTTGGGGGGGGGAGGTGCTTTCTCTTCCTATAAACTATACTTCACAAGGAGAATCTGAAATACACACACAAGCACACACGCACACATACACATACAGACAAACAAACACATTTGCGTGCATGCACACACATACAAACATAAACACACACACAAACACATGCGTGTGCATGCACACACACCCGCGTGACCACACACACAGGCATATAGAAGAATCCACATAGAGGGAAAGAAGAGAAGACGTCAGTGATAATGACTGGGGATATATCTGGGCATCCGGTGGCCACGCGTCGTAGAAACCACTTAGGACTCATTATGTAACCATGCAGGAGATCCTCGAGCGCTGGCCGCCTTCCTCTTTCTCTCTGTCTTTGGTCACAATGCAGTGATAGATAGGCAAGCTAGGCCTCAGTAAAGGAGTGCCGTTAGTGGAAAAGCAACCTAATATGCTAATATGAAAGCCCCCCCCCCACCCCCACATGCTTGCATGCATACAAACACTCATCTCATTATGTTTATTTGTCTGCAGCTCATCCCTGATCAGCGATGTCTGTATTTCCTCATGCAGGCACAGGAAATGGCTGCCCCCCTTTCCTCTCTGTGCTTCCCTTTCGACTTGTCTGCTTTTTCCACTAGTCCCTTAAATGCATGCCATTAACCAAGTGTCAGCTTTGACATGAGGAGAAGATATAGATTGCACTTGCTCTCTGTGCGAGTCTTGAGCGCTGCCTTAAAGGCGTGAAAGTGTTGTTTTTTTATAATTTCCAACTAAGAGAATTCAACTTCCTCTGTGTCGTTTTTATGGCTCTTTCATTATAAAGTATTTCTCAGACTCGCTTTGAAGACGAGAAGAGAGCTATAATGGTAGAGAGAACTCTCAGAAAACCCATGAAAGAAAGATATAGACAGCAGAAAAGTACATAGAGGGAGGGAAACGAGAGTTGTACAGAGAGAGATTGAAAGATGGCAGGGTTGTGTACTCAATGAAGCACAAAAGGAACTCTATGCACTTCATAAGGCTGACGCTTCACTGTTGTCATTGTAATGGCAGTATTCACCAGACTGTGAGAATTGTGTGTTTTTTCCGTTACATTTAATTTCTATAATCAGTCACATAGTGACATAGTGGACAAAACTCTGTTGTTTCTATGTGTGTCTCCAAGTTTAAAGTTTAACACCCACAAGGTTCTTCACGTTCTTCATGGTGATCTTATCACATGTTCTTGTGATATGGGTCTGGTTCACTTTGACAGCAGTGAGCTAACATCTAAAACCACACAATCATACACACACACACACACACACACACACACACACACACACACACACACAATGCGTACACATATACACAAGCACACACACACACACACACGAGTAGATATCCAAATATAAAACCATGTGCACAAAACCTCATAAGTATCTGGAAATAAACCACTAATGAGACTGGAGTCTGGCCGGGCGAGTTGGCAAGTGAGAGTGAGAGAGGTTATAGAATCTCTGGCTGTGTTTGCCTTGCCTCTGTAAATGCGGAGGGAATGGCTGATAAGCCGAGAGGATGTGTTATACATTAAAATAGCAAGAGGTGCTTCTTTGTTGTGCCTCATTCCCGAACTCAATTACACACCCAATCTCCCCATGGAGCACAAACCAAGAGAGAATGCAGTTGATTGCCTCTGGGTGTGTGTGTGTGTGTGTGTGCATATTGTCTGTGTGTGTATTGTCTGTGTGAGTATTGTGTGTTTGTGAGTGTGTCTGTGTGTGTGTGTGTATTGTGTGTTTGTGACTGTGTGTTTGTGTGCGTGCATGCGTACGTGCATGTGTATGTGCGCACACGCATTCATGCGTGTTTTCCTATTTTGTATATTAACGAGTGTGTCTTTGTTATTGCAAAAATAAATCCTACTAAGAAAAGGACAGCAAGTCAGAGAGCGGGTTGAGACCATGAGCCCAAAAGAAGAGATAGAAAAAGGAGAAGAGAGGAGAGCAGATACAGAGGACATGGTTGGAAGGTTAAGGATAGGCAAACAGAGGAGAAGAATGCATGGATCAAGTAGGCGTCTGTCCTATAAGTCTGCATGGACGAATTAGGCACGGATCAAGGAAGCATCTGTCCTATAAGTGTGCATGGACCAAGTAAGCAGGGATCAAGTAGGCATCCGTCCTGTAAGTGTGCATGGACCAAGTGGAAATCTGTCTCTACAGGTATGCATGGATTGAGTAGGCATCTGTCCCTTAAGTGTGCATGGATCAAGGAGGCATCTGTCCCTTTCAGTGTGCATGGACCGGATAGGTATTTATCCTATAAGTGTCCACGGACCAATTGGTATTTGTTATATATGTGTGCTAATGAACAAAGTAGTTATCTGTTCTATAAGTCTGCATGTAATAGTGTGGAAGTATAATAATTGAGTAACTGATTGAGTCTGATCGTAACTTGTTGAACCACAGGCCTATGTATGGTCTATTTTAGTGTACTCCAACATGCCCCACATACTAATAGTGTGTGTGTGTGTGTGTGTGTGTGTGTGTGTGTGTGTGTGTGTGTGTGTGTGTGTGTGTGTGTGTGTGTGTGTGTGTGTGTGTGTGTGTGTGTGTGTGTGTGTGTGTGTGTGTGTGTGTGTGCCATTAATCGCTGTTTCATATTGTAAGCCCAGAGCAGCAGTCATCCAGATGTTTGGTTTCTACGGCAACAAATGACTCTGGAAGCTTTCCCACATGCTATCTGGAGTGGCCTCCAACTTCAAAACCACCCACGGTCCAAAAATAGATCTAAAGCTCTTAATGATTCTGTGGACTCTCAACCTTCCTGGTCATTAGCCATCAGGGTCACACGGCACTTTCAAATATATTCTGATTCAAGCACCTTGAGATATCTCATAATGATTTTTGAGACCAGGTCATCACAGCAGCAAAGTATCTAGTAAGGTAACCTCTTTCTCTGATTGCCTCACATTTGGTGGAGTGAGATGCCACACTCCAAAACACAAAAACAATCAGATTTCAACCCCTGTATAAATATCAAAAAGTGCATTCCACGACCGGATATACTGTGCAGTAAATATTTTATTTCAACTATACATGCCGTGTTAAAAAAAACAATAAATCAACCCCCAGAAAATGTATCATGAAACAAAGACCAATATTATTTACACATTCACAGTACAACTTTACAATATATCTACACGCTGAAATACTCTGGAGAACATATGTACACCTGGCCTTGCAGCGAGCGTGTCGCAAAGTATTTGAAGAAAAGCACACGCTGACCAAATCCGGTACATCTCCACATACTGAGAGCTCACACGCACACGAAGGCTTCGGTTGTGACTGAAAGATGGAGTTCACATAGCAATGTAGTAGGCAGTGGAGCACAGCCGGTATGTTTGGGCGCATTTCTTGGTACATAGTTGTTCATGTTTCATGTGTTTATGTCCGAGTATGTGTGGGTGTTGGTGTATGTTCTTACGTCTATATGAACGTATGTGAGTTGGAGTGTGTATGTGTGTAAAAGAGAGAGGGAGCCCAAACACTGTTAAGATGAAACAAAGCAAAAAATAATCTTAAATACAATCATCACTTGTAAACAAAACGTGGCTTTGGGCTCAAACAGGCATTTAAATCACTCAAAACTGTATAGTTACCACCCATAAGATGTAGTCATTACTAAGCGAACGCAACCCTCATGTGTGTCGAACTGTGTTGAGCAGAACGCTCCAGATATACTGTGAGGGGGGCGGGGCTTAGCCCACGCCACTACATCCCCGTTTGCAGGGGAATACATTCGCTGCATGGCACATTGACACAGCTAATTAACACCTTGCCTTTCATGTTTTAGCAGCTTTCACCGTGCTTTCCACCTAACTTTGAAATGCGATTAACTGCGAGTTATATTTTGCTTTCCACATTCGCCCCAAACAAGGCGTTGGGTTCTTCAAAACACATTTTGTTTGAATTTGACAAGAATTTGCAAAAAAACCCCCCCCCCCCCCCCCCCCCCACATAACAATAATATACTGCAGACCAATTGACATTGCCAGTATTACATAGTGGAGATAGATCATTCGTTGAATAAGGCACACAATGCACAGATTCAGGGCCACTCACCTAAAAATATTTATGCTCCTATTTATAAGTAGTATGTACAGGATATTGTCATTACCAGCATGACTTTAGGACACATTGGTAATAATGGTGTTGATTGTACATTGGCCACTCAATGGGTCTGTTGTTGGGTGGGGTTTGCGGGTGGGTCTCTACACCTGGGCAGAGGCTTACAGAACCAGTATGGCAGACGACAGAGCTGTGCCAATCTTTGTCATTAAGGTCATTTCAGATGACCTAGATGTTTTGTATAGGATTAATGCATCACACTGTCTGAGTCGTTTTAATTTGCACACACGGGCTCATCTCGGATTTTCCGAAATAGAAAGAAATATTGAAGCAGGCACGCTGTTCTGTGAAGGACTTGATTTCTCCGCGAGGAGCTTGTTCCCCCCCCCCCCCAATAATACCATTTGCTACATAAAGAAAGACATCTAACTCAGAGGGCAGTTGAGGTTATGGGACAGCTCAGTCTCCAACATGGGGGCGAGGCTTCTCCTGTGGGGGAAACTGCTCGCGTCTAACAGTGCATCAGTGCTGCGCTTACACAGCCGAATAGGTAGATAGAGACATACTGCATCTGTGTAGATGTACACCGATATATACACTACTCTTACGAAAGCACTCCGATCCATACCAAGCTAGTCAGGGAAAAAAGATACCTTGGAAAAGGATGGAGATAAAGAATACAGCTTCATATTAACCAGTGAAGATTTGGGTAAATGAGGCAAATCCACCCGCTAACCCCGCACACACTCTGAAGTTTGAAATGGGCTCGGATATCGTTTTTTTAACAATGGAAACTAAATGGGAAAGTCATGTTGATGATGTGATTGGATGAAGACAGAACACAGCTGTTGTGTGAAGTACCACTCTAGCCAGCAGGTGGGGGGGTGCTGCATGTCTGTGCTGTCGAGACACTGAGCCGCTATTGAACAGATACACACACTCCAGCCCAATCATGGGCATTCACCATCGATTGTTATATCCCGCCAGAATTCACCATGAAAGTAGACACGCGTCTCCCACACGTGGCCACCGAGCCAGAATACTTCTTCTTTCAGCCATGTTAATAATCATCAGTCATTTGAACCATGCTGAATTATCACACCCCCTATTCACTTCACATTAGTGGGAAGACAGTGCTCAGAGATTATGACAAATTGGACCCATTCTTCAAGTACTGCTCTGTATTTTAAAACGACGTACTGTACCAAAATACATGGGTCGCGCAGCGAACCCAAAGCCGGTGCCGTAACCCTTTGTCATCTCAGAGGGGAACAGGGCGCTTGAAGCGGGGGAAGCAACAGATTCCCTTTCCCTCTGCTGGTCGTGGGCTGGGGCTACTAATGGCGAGGGATGCGGACAAGGGGAACAAACGAGACCCAACGAGAATCTTTGGCCACCCGTGCAATGTCTTTTCCCTTTGTGTCGTTTGGTGATTGAGCATTGTTCCGTGTGGGGAACGTGCAGTTGCGCACAATCCCACCCTAGGACCCCCCTTATCCCATCCTATGGCACCTTGGCCATCGGGACCCCCTAGCTCAGAGCGTCCTGGAGCTCACTCACCGCGAGGCGTCCGTCCTCAATAGCTGAACTTGTTGACCACCCGCATCTGAGGAGTCTGGGGGGAGAAGCCGTTGGGCTTAGGGGGCAAGTCCGGCTTGAGCGACGGAGTCCGTTTGACGCTGGAGCGTGGGAGTGAGCCGTAGCCGCTGTAGCTGCTCTGCCGCGAGAGGGAGGGGGGGTGCGGCGAGTGCATGCCCGCCGCCATGGCTCCGCCGTGGGAGTCCATTCTGGAGGGGGGCGTCGGGGGCATGTAAACCCCTCCTCTGTTCATGCTGTGCTGGCGGGTCACAGACACACCCATAGTTACCCCGTTGGGGGAGGTGGAGAGCGATTGCCGGTGGGAGGCGCTACGGTGGAGGTGATACCCCCGCGCCTGCCTCTCCAGTGTGCCGCCCATGCTCAGGCTCCCCGTGGGGCTAGAGGGCATGGGCACGTCCACCCGCTTGGTGGGGCTGTGTCGGGGCAGGGAGGAGGAGGGGGAGTAGAGGGAGGCCTCTCGGCTGGGCACCTTGGGCGGCACCTCCGTCAGCGCCTCCATGGGCTCCAGCATGAGGTGCGGCCGCGGCCGCGGCCCCGACCCCTCCTGGAGGAGGCCCTTGGGGTTGGCCCCGGCCTCGTTGAGGTGCTTCAAGAGGTCGTTGAGCGTGTTCCGGGCGTCCACCGATCGTTTCTGCTCCTTCCGACTCCCTTTGGGCTCCACGTTTTTCAGCTTCTTGTCGGAGGGACAGGGTGGCGCCCCGTCTGTGTGGTCGTTGTTGGGGTGCTCGTGCGTGGCGTTGGGCAACACCACGGCGCTGGGGATGTGGGAGTGGCACAGGGGCGGGTGAGGATGGTGGGGGTTGGCGGTGGGGGGAGGGGGGGGAGACGAAGGGAGGAACTGCGAGCTCTTGGTGGCCGTGTTGGACTCCTTCCGGGAGCTGCTGACTTTGGCGTGGGCCCTCTCCCACTGGTTCTTGATGGGCTGCAGGCCTTTCTGCTGGAGCACCGGCGTGGACTCGGGCGTGGGGAGGGCGGCCAGCTCGGGGGGTTGGCAGCCGTCGCACAGGATCATTGTCTTGGTGTCGCCGTTGGGCGAGTTGATGTCCTTGCCGTTGCTCAGCAGGTTAGTGTACATCTTGGGAGAGTCCATGTTGGGGTGGTATTCCTGAGGGAAACACAATTCAATGAGCAATCGAACCCAAAGTTATTTTTGGTTAACAATATTGTCACCATTATATTTTTATTTTTCACCGACAGTGGCTGTACCTTCACAGGGCTGTCAAAGAGGCCGTTGAGTTTGGCAAAGCTCCCGGTGGAGTCGGAGCAGGGCGGCACGGCCTCTGCGTCTTTGCGGCCACGTCTAGGCTTGTGGAGGACAGAGTCCCGGTAACAAAAGACCACCAGGCCTGCCAGCAGAGCGCCGAGTAGGAAGGCGGCGAACACGCAGGTGATGAGGATGTTCATATGGACCATCTGATTGGCCTCGCTCGCCTGGATATCCCAAATGCCTGGAAACCCAACAGACGATTGGTTAAAACCGCGCAGTGTGGCCGATGAATGCTGCTCTGTAGCCCAGCCTTTGTTCAAACGTAGAAGAGTGCATGTTTGTGCATGTAAAAGTCAATCATGCATGAGTAGCTGTTTCTACAACGCCCACTCCCACCACAACTAAGTTAGTGATTAAGCAAGATCCATGTACCGATTCCTATTCCTCTAAAGACCAGTCAAGGAAGAGAGTGGGCAACATTCGGGCCAAAAAGTGTTAGGTGCCCACATCCAGATCACCAGCTCTACAGGAGAAGTAGATCTGTTAGTTTAGGAGGGATGGAATCAAAATGGTGTCTTGGTCCAGTTTCCATTAGAAGCTTTTTTTTGTTTTGTTTAACCAGTATACAAAACAAAGAGAGGTTAGGGATGCACTTCTATCAGGGAATGAAAACCAAAGCTTTCCCGAGGTGTGAAGACACCTGTGGTTATTGGTGGAGGTTTTGTTAGTAACCACAGACATGGAAGAATTAGTTATCTAAGTGTTAGTCATCCGTGCAGTCAGTAGAGCGATGCGGTTGAGTGGAGATGGTGAATGATCTACCACCCTGGGCTAAAGCGTAACTACGGCCAAGGTTTGACAGTCTATTTGGGCAGAAGCTGGTGCCAAATCAAAGCAGAAGGATGAAGGAACTCTTTTCGTTTTATTGTTTTAAAATCTACTGATAAGAATTACTGGTAAAAGTCAAAAGAAAGAAACAAAGAAAAGGAGAAAGGCTAGTGTTTGAATAAAAGGAGAAAAATCAAAGATATACATACAGGTGAAAGAAACTAAGAGAATTTTTTTATAAATCATTCTATTCAACTTAACAAAAACAGGTAAAAATGTAATTGGCCGTAACTAGATGGAAACCCTTATAGCTGCCAATGTGCCTGCAACTCTATGTGTTGAACATATTCTGGAACAGATCCAAAATGTTTCTATAACCGAATAGATAGGTGTGTATTTGTGCATGTGAGTAACGTGTAACTGTTCAACAGGGATATGTGTCTTTATGAAGGCAGTACTTTGGCAGCTATCCTACAGGGCTCCATGTGGCAGCTGCCACTTTGCATGGCCTTACCCTCATGCCCCCCTGGGACAGAGTCTAAAGAATGGGAGGTGGCTGGGTCATCCTGCAGCACATGGCCTGAGCCAAACAGGTCTGGATCAAGCCCAGAACCGGGACTCTGAGTGGGAATGAGTACTGGGGGGTGTATGGGCTCACTGGGCGGGCCAGCAGTGACTGGTGCGGATGAAAAGTCCATGTCTGTGGTGACAAACAAATTGTTAACAAACGGTGCACACATGTCGGGAAACGTACACGGTTATCATCCCTGTTGGTAGGCATGGTCATCTCTCTTTGAGGGGTTAGTGTGCTATCCAATGGCTTTCAATGAACCAATGTTACTGTTCAGACGCCAACGGTCACATTTAGCATTAAATGGGGATTCAAGCTGTTGACATTGACAAATCAGGGGGGGGGGGGGGGGGGGGGGGGGGGGGGGGGGGGGGGGGGGGGGTAGTGGAAGAGGAGGAGGGGGATTGCTCAGATGGGAAGGATCAAGAGGAGCAGGTCTTGGAGGTAAAGGGAGGAGTCGGTACATCACAGCGATGTTGATGAGTGTGTTGTGGGGGCACTGGTGAGGTTCATGCAAGAAGAAGAAAGTAGAGGAACAGGAAGTCGTGAGTGAAGCGAAGTACGTGAAATTGGTGCGGAGAACAGAGCACTGATTCAAAGCTGTGGCAGTCGCCCCGGGGTGGGGGGGCGTTGAAGATGATGATAATGATGATCAAAAGAGGAAGATGACAAAGTTCTCAGAAAGGGATTTGTTTGAGAAGGATGAGTCGGGAGGAGAAGAGCGATACGGGGGTCGGAGATGCTGAACTCAGAGAGGGAAACCATTTGAGTAAAAGATCAAACTAACCAGAGGTCGGGTCGCCAAATGATTTGTAACCTGGCGCTGATGTAGAAGGCAAAAATGCTAAAAAGAATTAAAAAAGGACAAGAAATCAGTAATGAATTCAGGGGTTCAAAAATAAAAATAAAGTGGGGGAGAAAAAGTAAAGAAAGTAAAGAGTGCATTTCATAGGGTCGAGCAGTAAGGCAGCAAAGCACTCGCTGGCGGTGCCTCTGGTTCTGGTCGGTACTGAGGGTTCAGCCTGGTGGGGTGGGTGGAGGGGGATGTCAGGTTCAGCTGGTACAAAGGAAGGGACCCAGGGGGAACCAAAACTGGGCACCCTGCATGTTTTTTTAGTGTGTGGGGGGCCTCTACCATTTGTACCAGCTGAGCATGGGCCCTCTGAGGTGCTCTTAGGCCACATTAGTCACAGGTGGCCATGGAACCGAGCATATGCTGAATGTGTTTGTTAATACAGAGAGAGTGACGCAAGAGGGAGGGGGGACGGGACGTTACTGGTGTGGAGTGCATGGGCTCATGATGTGTGAGGATGGTTTCTGTCTGTGTGTGTATGTGGATGCGTGTCCCCGTGTGTGTGTGTGTGTGTGTGTGTGTGTGTGTGTGTGTGTGTGTGTGTGTGTGTGTGTGTGTGTGTGTGTGTGTGTGTGTGTGTGTGTGTGTGTGTGTGTGTGTGTGTGTGTGGCAGCAGATGGAAAGACATGGCGATGACAGCCTCACCATGACAGTCTCCTAGCTGAGCTGTGTCTCCGAACTCCACGTCTTGCTCATATCCAGTCCTGAGAGAGGCCCAGATAGAGAAAGAGATGGGGAGGGAGGGGGGGGGGGGGAAAGGAGGAGAATCAAGCATTAAAAAAAATGGCCAAACTGCTGGCTGGTATGTTATTGATAGGGGTGGACCTCGTGGAGCCGGTGTAGTGTAATATGAACTCTACAGTCGGCCCTGAGACACTTACAGAACGCCCGGCTGGATCCTCTCACAGGCGCCATGGCTCTTCCAGCCACAGTAGGGGTCCCGCAACGCTATGCAGGACCTGTGGTCAAACACACACACATGGTGAGCTGGTGGGACACACTATTAAACTCAGATTGCTCAACTAAACCGTAACCAGGTTTATGAGGGCAAACGATTATTTCGTATTATTGCCATTGCGTTTATGACCTCTGTGTGAGAAACAAAGGAAAAACTAAAGAGGAACCGACCAATGCCGGTCCCCCTAGCCTATAGTGCCCCCCACCCCCTCCCCTGAGACACCAGTGTATGGGGTTTTGTGTGTTTTCCCAGAATCCCATTGGCCCTGCTTTGCGCGGTGCTGTTGTCATTTCTCACTCACTTGTGGCAGGAGGAGTGGCGCTCGCAGCGGCTCAGCGGGATGCGGATGACGCAGCTAGAGAACGCCACATACAGGCTGTGGGTGTCGGCGTCCACGTGCAGCGACAGCACCCGCTTGTCGTCCTCGTGACTGGACAGACACCTAGACACCAGGGAGGGAGAGATATAGAGTCAGAGTCAGAGAGAGATAAGAGAGAGATAAGCTATTGACAAAGGGAGAGGGAGATTTATGAGAGGGAGAGAGAGAGAAACAGCGAGAGAAACTTGATCAAAGGTCGATTTCGATAAGTTAACCAGGGAGAAAAAGAGCGAGAGAAACTTGATCAGAGGTCGACTTCTATAAAATTGACGTTGCTGTCTTAATCGGCGGATCAAATCGGACATTGAGCGCAGAGAATATCCATGCCAAGCTTCTACGCCCCTTTAACAAGCCTGAAACGTCTGGACACGCTCCCGACATGCACGTACGCACCACACACACAAATCCAACCAACACAACAAATACACACACACACACACACACACACACACACACACACTGAACACCCACACAATGACATTTGATGATACTTGATGCAATGCCAGGAAGTAGCACTTTTGTTCATAGTTAGCAGTTGCTCATCCAGAACAAGTAAAGGGATGTGGAAGGTAAAAGGAGGTCATTGTGAACCCGACCAAGAGAGAGATGGCTGCAGAGCCATGACCTTGTTTGACCCTCTACTTTGATATCAAGCCATTGGCCAATATTTTCCATATTTGCGGACAAATCAGTGCTCTGCCAATAATTCCTGTATTTCAAAATGACCATTTCCCTGCCTCAACGTGGCTTAGATTTGAAGACATTCTGTAGAGGCATTCATTATGCATTCACCTCAGCTGGAACAGTATTAAGATGATGAAAATGTGGTTCTGTAATGCAGCCAGTAAGCACAGGAAGAAAAGAAAGCTTGTAAGCCGTACCACTAATATTATGGGATTATTCCCAAAATCCCAGATGATTGTCTCATATGACAATCTCAGAATTACATTAACATATCCTCAACTCTAATAGAAATAACGGGAGGCTGGAGAAAGAGAGAGGGACAGAGAGAGAGGGACAGACAAAGAAAATACAGAAGGAATAGGAAAAAAAAGGACGAACAAAGAAAGAACAAAATGTGTAACGAGAGAGAGGGAGGGACAGAGAGACAGAGAGAAAGACAACGCCGGGGAACCCGAACGAAAGAAAAAAAATTATCGGGGGGAAGAAAATTAACAAAAGAAAGGAGACAGTGTGAGCAAGAGCGAGCGGCAGCGAGGTCATGTCCCTACTTGGCCTTGTTGAACACATCTATCTCCTCCAGGAGCAGGCTGTCGTTGAGGGAGACCGAGGTCGTCTTGGCCAGCACCTTGAGGACCACCCCGGCCTCCGAGCCGATGAACACCACCGTGTAGTTCTGGTGGGGTCCCGCCGCCGTGTCCACCGCCAGCGCCGTCAGCCGGTACCTTCACACACACACACACACACACACACACACACGAGTTAGTCACGGCAGATGGCGGTGCATGCAAAATAGGCCAGTCAATTTGAATACGTCAATTCCGTCAGCCCTCGGGCGGCCCGGGGTCGGACTTCATTAACCTACTGCGGGGATGTTTTCTGGGGTTTCAGCACAACGCCTAACCTGATCGCTCCAATTAGATTTTGAGCGTTGGTTGACGATGGTGATGATGAGGATTTGAGGGAAACTTTGCTTCACCTCACTGCCCCAGGTGCACTTATTACGACTTATTGGACTGTACTTAATGTGAAGATAATCAGAGTGAGGCGTTCGGAAGGGCACTATGTTAGGATGTCCTCGTCCTCCCTCTCTCTCACTCCCTCCCTCTCCCTCTCGCTCTCTCATTACCTGACGCGGGTCTTGGTGAACCAGGGCTCGTCCCGTATAGAAGGCACCGCCGTGTCCATGAGAGGGTGGGACTTGATGAACTGCAGCGTTTCGTCTGGGAACTCGATGGAGCTCTTGTAGGACTCTGCCGGACCCTGACCCGCACAGCACCCAGGCCTAAGATTGAAAGGTCCCAACACAAACAAGCACACACACAAGCACACACACACACACCAAAAGGGCAACGGGTCAAAAGGAAAGTCCATACTAGCACTCAGGGAAGGATGAAGCCTCCTGAAATGCATAGAGGGATGCTTGGGGGAAGGGATTGTGTGTGTGTGTGCGTGTGCGTGTGTGTGTGTGTGTGTGTGTGTGTGTGTGTGTGTGTGTGTGTGTGTGTGTGTGTGTGTGTGTGTGTGTTTTGTGTGCATCATCAAGGGGGTTGTGGTGGAGGGGGGGGCACATGGGGAGCAGGTGCTTTTAAAGATCACAAAAAGGCCCCAAATGGAATCATAAAATATACATATGCACGTTATCCTGGCCATGAATGATTTACAAGAGCAATGAGCAGCATCATAGACTTCGTGGCGTGGACGTCATTCACGACTACCCACGTAACCGTATGGGCTCCACTGTAAACAGGTTAAAAATGCAAGCTGTCTAATTATGGCCGGTTAATTATTTAATGATAAGCAGCTGGCATTTGTGTGTGCTAATAACCAGATCACTGGTCTGCCCAATAACAAAATAGGTCTGATTTCATCGGGATTAACCTGAACAGAGAGATGTTACGGTTGAGCTGCCGTCCAAATCAAACCGCAGAACACGAAAGCCTTAATCCTCAAGTGTGTCTTTTTTTTTTTCCCGTTCTGCTTTTGTCTGCATTTACTTCGGTCTATATTTACAACAAGGTTGTTAAGTGGACTAGAGGATAAAAGCCTAAACCATCAAAAGCGACGAGTCGTACCTGGGCTTTGGTAGCTTCTCCTCGGGGAAGGGGGTCCACACTGAGTCGGGGGTCTTCTGCTCCTTAAAGCGCCCCTGGAACACCTTCTCGATGTCGCTCATGGAGAAGGCACACACCGCAGAACCCGGGATGCTGCGCAAGGGAGCACCACAATAACCGTCCTGGTTACAACCAGCCCTTCATCTCCCGCATCGAATTCACCCTAGAACATAGTCAAACCCCGCGCCCGGATAGGCCAGCTCACCTGTTCATCTGCGTGGTGAACACGCCCACCACGGACGGCACACCGTCGATGTGGATGATGTCGGTGACCGACTGGAGCACGTCGAAGTAGAAGAAGGACTCGCCCGGGACGGAGCAGTTGAGGCGCGCCTTGGCGAACGACGTCCAGTGCTTCTCCAGCACCCGCTGGGAGCCACCCACGTCGTTCTTGCAGATCCGCGCCACTCGGGAATACACGGCCTGGCGGGTCGGGTGGGGAGACAGGAAGGAGGAAAAGGAGATGGGGGGGGGGGGGAGGGAGGACGGAGAGGGGATGTGGAAAACAAGAGGCAGAGGAGCGGAAGGAACGTCACTAAAAAAAAACACTTCAATGCTGTGAATAATGCATGTCTTCACCATGCAGCGGTGCATCTCGCCCCGCACGCGCGCACAACTTTCCACTTTTAAGTTGACGTGCTTTGATTGGAGCAGATGTATTTAAAGCGCCAGTCTGTCCAGCAGTGCAGTGACTGTGCAGAAGAGATCGAGAGTATGTGTGTGGTCTCTCTGTATGAACAATCGCACAGTTTTTCTGAGGCTCGGGGTACAGATGAGGCTGCCCGTGAAGCGGCCAGCTACGACAGCTTCAATAATTCAGCGGTTCAAACTTCCATCAGAAGCCAGGTGTTAACCCGCAGCATTAGCATCGCTACATTATTTATTAAGCCAGCGGCTGGCATAGAGCGCATGCTTCCTGCAGCCGCTCCAGACCACACACACCCCCCTCCCCCCATCTCTCTCTCTCTGGATGGCGTATGGTCAAATCGGAAGTTGCCGCCAAACACAGAACAGCCTAATTACCTCTGCCAAACACAGAACAGCCTAATTCCCTCTGTGGGCCTTGATGTGCGTGTATGAGCTGGTGCACGCATGTTTTTTAGAGAGAGAGAGAGAGAGAGAGAGAGAGAGAGAGAGAGAGAGAGAGAGAGAGAGAGAGAGAGAGAGAGAGAGAGAGAGAGAGAGAGAGAGAGAGAGAGAGAGAGAGAGAGAGAGAGAGAGAGAGAGAGAGAGAGAGAGAGAGAGAGAGAGAGAGAGAGAGAGAGAGAGAGAGAGATTCCGAGAACTAAATCCGCTCCCAGCGTAATAGTTACACAGGGGCAGAACATCAACCAGAGAATATCGCCCTTGGAGTTGACTCATGTAGCCTACTGCGTAACACAGAATAAGCACGCACTGGTGGTCCGCTGCCGCCGAGATTTCCACCGGGACCCTGCAACGCTACAAAATGCTCACGCTCGCGGAATGGAAAAACTTGTCGGTTGTCAGGGTGTACATTTGTGTGCTTGGGAACGTGTTTGGTGCAGATAACTCCAGGCGGACGGCCCTTACCTTGCCCAGGCTGTTGTGCTCCACCGCAATCTCCCGGTAGAAGAAGTAGACGTAGTTGCCGTACTCCACTGCATGAAGGAAATGGGGTTCTGAGGGAAACAAGGGGAGGAACGCGGTTGGAAATGGGGGTTATTTTTAATTCTTCGTCGCGGTGCACGCTTGAATATTTCAGGGTGTTTATTTTTCGGCACTTATATATTTCATTTAGTCCTCCCTCAGGAGGCGGGAGGTGACTGACTGGGAGTGTGACCTAGATTGCCTGGTGGGGAGAAGCAGACCGTTCCCCCAGTGCCAACGCTCAGAGCTATCCCTCCCTCTCCCCAATCCACATCCAGCCCATACAACCAGCCCCACGCTTGCATGGATGCATTGCAAGCCCACGCACACATTCATTTCTCAAGGGCACAAAACGTGTGTGTATCAGAGGCCTACGACGACAAAAGCATCTACTTTTTAAATGAGATTCTATCCCCCCCTCTTACCTTTAAGCCACTTGGAGTCGTACTTGATGGTGCGCAGGGCAGAGCCGTCCCCCATGCTGCGGTAGATCACAGCATCGCTGGCCTGGAAGTCGGCCACGGTGGCAGAGTACAGCTTCCCATCTGAGACAACACGCCGTGACACCGGGATCAGATACCGCATTACACTACTCTCCACTGTCGCGCCCCACATTATGATAAAGGCCCTAATCTATTGGGGCTGTCGCTGCTTGAGGCGGAGTCGCATTCCATCGAGATACAGGTGATAATGAGGCCGCAGATGCCGGCGTTAGTTAGTTTGTCAGAGTCAACCGTCTGTGTGTGTGTGTGTTGATGAGTTTTGTTACCTGCGAAAAGTGCAACATTGGTCTGTTTGGAGTCGAAGGGACACCGGGCCAGTCCGCTTATCTCTTCTCCGTCAAACTCCAGGTTGTCCAGCTGGGTGGGGCCACAGGAACAACAGACTCAGAAACCGGTACGGGTGAGACCCGCTTAAGCACACGCACACACACACACACACACACAGTATGGATGACTCACCCTGTAGTACCGGCACATGGGGTTAAAGCCGTTGGTACCGCAGATGAAGACAAGGTCATCGTTCCGGGGAACCAGAACTTTGATAAAGTTATGGCACTCGTCCTTTAAAAAGAAAAATTAGAACACACACACACACACACACAAAAGACCATGGAGAGTTAATCTTCAATATGGTCTTTTATTTCAGTGTTGACTTCCAGCTCAGTATCAGCTAGGTAAATGTTGAGTTTGAGAAGTGAGTGAATAGCCTGCTACTCACTCTGTGTTTCCCCTTGACGGCACACATCTCTCGGTCTGCTGGGCCCGATCGCCATGTTAGCTTCTGGAAAGATCCACAAAGGAGCGAGTGTTAGATACCCAGACCCACGGTAGGGTTTGACGAGACATGCAAAACGTCACATATGCGAACTGGAAGATGGACACACTCGCACAGAAACACATTCACAGACGCATACCAAATATGATTTTGTGTGTAGGACATGAGGGGTCTGTATGTGTGGGTTACAGCAAGAGGGATTTATATTTGTGTAAGTTCGTGTGAATTGCATCTCTGCGTGTTTGTGATCGTGTGTATGTGTGTGTGTGTGTGTGTGTGTGTGTGTTTGCCTCACCCTGTACGGAATGATCTCATTCCTATAGGACTCTCTGAGACTCACGAGGTACACCTGGTCTCTGTGGGCAGACAAAACAAACACAGCTGAATGATGCCCACCGCAACGTGCCACACTGGAGTGTAATTAATACGATGACCTCATGCGAGATATATACAAATCCATTAGCCGTCTCAGCCTACATTTCATACGACACGGTTCGAGAGTAACTATGGTAATGCAATTACGCTGTTAAACGATTATTTTACACCTGCTGCTTTTAACTGAGAACCTGGATGAGGAAAAATATCCTCTTTTTTTGCCACCTTTATTACGCCACACTGTGAAAGCTTGGTGGTCATAATATTGTCTGCACCAGTGGAGGACAGTCAATTCCTGACAATTTGAGCAGGAAAATACAAATCACGGAAGGCCACGTTGCAATGTGGGGCATCCGTTTACTGTTGATTACCGAGGCCGATCTTTTATACCCTGGCCTTTCAAGAGAGATTTCCCACCAGGGTCTCTTTGCTAGGCGCTTCAGTTTTAATCCAAATCCTCGTAAATACACACCAGAACACCACGCTAAGACAGGACACCAGGAAAGCCCTGACATTGCATCGGGTGTCGTCCTAATCGATACCAGCAAAATACATCAGACTGGGGGGGGGGGGGGGGGGGGGGGGGGTCTGGACGCCACAGATCTAATATCACTAAGAGCACCCCCACTCCTAATGTGATACCTGCCAAGGAGTGAGTAGGCAGACATTGAGAAATGAGCAGAGATGTGAGAGAAAGAGGGAGGAGAAGGAGGGGGGTGTGGGGGTGTGAGTGAGGAAGTGAATGGTGGCCTTTGAGTATGTGTAATGTTGTGTGTTTGTATGTGTGTTTGTTCACACTGAGATGTGTTTCTTTATGTGGGTGGGTGGGGATTGGTATGTGTGTGTGTGTGTGTGTGTGTGTGTGTGTGTGTGTGTGTGTGTGTGTGTGTGTGTGTGTGTGTGTGTGTGTGTGTGTGTGTGTGTGTGTGTGTGTGTGTGTGTGTGTGTGTGTGTGTGTGTGTGTGTGACGTTTTGCGTGTGTCTTAAATGTGTTTGTTTATCAGTTTGAGAAAAAGTACTGTGTGTGTATGTGGCGGGGGAGTGTTTTTTACCGGCCAGCGATGAACAAGGTGTCCTGTATCTTGGTCATCAGTTGAAAGTCGAGGCGATGCTGCGACTCGTTTCCAGAGGGCCTGCCTCTGAAAACAGGGTACTGCCGCGAAACTGGAAAACACACACACACACACACACACACAGTTAATACGATGAAATACTGCTTTAAACTCTACAAGTGTAATAGTAGAGGCAGAGTCAACAGTAGTAATACCAATCCTAAACCAACACTCAGGTGTCAGTATTAACACCTCTGTAAATAGCCACGGTACAATGCAGTCTAGTGGGAACTAAAAGCCAAATCAATGCTTCTTCTACCACAACTATTTTGTGTAATTTATTACTTTTAATGGGTACTTCAAATATTCTTAATTCATTATGAATAGTAATCTGGGAATGTCTGTAACCCTAAAATGAAAAAGGTTTCTGTTCGTTTTTTTTGGTCAACAGGACAAACAGCTGTTCCTCTAACAGCCCACACTGTGTTGTGAACCTGGGTTTATTGATGCGTGCGTGTGTGTGTGTGTGTGAGTGTGAGTGCACTCACAGTGCGCGTCGACCACATCGAGGGGTGTGTTGTCCTCCGGGAAGCTGACAGCGAGGATGGTGTGTGAGGCGGTCAGAAGCAGAAGTAGCAGCAGCTCACAGAGCGCAGGCAGAACTCTCCGGCCCATGGCTTCTGGTAAAACCGCACGTCCTCGGTTTACACTGCTGGAGATGTTACCTGGAGAACACACACACACACACACACACACACACACTGATGACCTGTGTCCCAACTGCACGTGTGTTTATGTAACCGGCATGTGCATATCCGACCCTAACTCAAAACATCGACTCCAGTAGCAAATACAGCCCACCTCCTTGCAGAGAGGTCTGGAGAGCAGATCCAGACACACACACCACACACACAGTGTGTTATTGCTGACTGGGCTTGGCATCTCCCCTCAAACCCTCAACAGCATCTGCTGTCTGAGGCAAGGTCAGCCAACGGTCCAATGGGTGTGGAGGGGGGTTCGGTGTGGCGTTGCACGGGGAGGAAGTGAGCTCGGCCAGGTCCAGGGCAGCCCTGCTGCCACCACACATCTGCTCACCGATCGCTAGCAGCGGGCCGCGTTCTATAACAATCAGCAGCTTGTGCGACTTCATCAGCGTCACTATCAGAGTGCCTGTTATTGTGGTGACCTGGGCTGACTTCTATTAGCAGCTTATTGTATCGGTGCTACGGCTACATGCTATGCGTGGAGCCGCCCAGGTTAGCAGCGATGCAGCGATCAATGTGTCCAGGTTCTGTGTGGATCTGCTGTGTAACCTTTTTTAGGGTTAGGGTTAGGGTAGGTCCAGCCTGTACTGAAAACCAGCGACCAGCCTGAATCATTGCATCCCTCCCAACAACTATTCTGCAAGTACTTAATTTCTTGTGTGTGTGTGCATGTGTGTGTAAGCACAATACAGCAAAGTTATGTCTGTGCATATTAATGAATGATGTACAGTCAAATATTTATACAGCAAACAAATTATTGATGCAAACAAAGCCTGAACGGATATAAACAATTAACCGGAGAAGAATTAGCCACAAAGCACAATGGGATGGACATAAACACACACACACACACACACACACACACACACACACACACACACACACACACACACACACACACACACACACACACACACACACACACACACACACACACACACACACACACACACACACACACACACACACACACACACACATTATTCACAAATAGTAATACACAACCCGGAGAGGTGGCCTAATCACCTTTTCCTATGTGGTAATGAAAGAATTGCTCTCACACACGCAACGCGCACAGCAATATCGACGCGCTTTTCAATTAGACCCGGGGCACACCTGCTCCAGTGCAGTCTGCGAGCCCCGCCTGCCACACCATTAGAGCTCTGATTGATCTGCACAGGAAGCACGCCACATCGGGCAGCTGAGCAGCCGGCACCAAAAGACATGTATGGATTACCCCCAGCTGTATCCCCCTCATTTTCCAACAGTGTCCAGTTTTGTCCATTCGAGGGGTTGTTTACGCAACAAAAGGCTAATGACAGAAATGCCCTTACTGCCAATGTAAGGAGATGTGCGTTAATAACCGCAGCACCGCCAATGGACCCGGCATGATGCTGCAGTCATGATGTGTCACCGCCTTGGTAAAACGAGGGGGATTCGTCTGCGGTGTCTAATTACGGCTATTCAGCCCTGCCTGGTACACGGCGAATCCGATGAAAGAGCAATCTCATTATGAGCATGGGTGATGCAAGGCCCGGGCAAGACTGCACTTCATTCCAATTAGTCCACTTATTAGAGAAATTAAGGGTTTTGACGTTTCGACAAGCACAAAGATGCTAACCGTGGCATAAAAGGTCACCTACCCCCCTGACTATAATTTCTACCTTCGATGAGGAAGCAGGAGACGCGGCGCCCTCATTTAGATATAAATGATCGTATGGTCGCAGACGACCCACACGCTCTCCACATGGACTCCCAGATCGATGCAGAAGGGCAACCGTTTGTAACCTAATCTAAACCATAAGTGATGATCCTGCTCTGCAATAACCACAACGAGAGAGCGGGAGAGAGAGACACAGAAAATAATAGAGAGAGAAGTTCGACAAAAGCAGGAAAACAAACTTGACCTCCCACTGAGTCAAGAGGCGCCTAACAATACGCCAGCAGGTTTATAACTACAACTATGAATTCCTGTATCTCCGATTGATCCCAGGGACAGAAACACAAACCACATACACAAATGAAAAAGATAAAAGAAAAATGAAAGAGTAAAAAACTACAGGGAGCAGGGGGCTAGTTTAATTAGACAGGGTTATCATACAGCCTCCGGGCTGTGCTTACAGACCCACCTTGGCTCTATTCATGGCTAAATCGTCTCCCAGGCTGGCAGGATTTAGCAACCTGCTTCACATCATTCCCTCTTAGAAGGATAAGTCCGCATGCGCACGCTATCCTTTGCATACGCACACACCAAAAACTTTTCCTTGACGTGTCTATAGCTGCCCAATTTAAGAGAAAAAACACTCCTTTCAGGGGCAGAGCCTGAGATTCGATATCCCATGATCCTTGCATGGCTATCGCAATACTGTGGGGGCGTCCCTCAGAAACTCTAATGTAAAACAGAAACAGGAGACATTCGCAGGTCAGCGATCTAAAATGACTACCCAATCTCCAGTGAACCGGCATGTTTTCTATTGACAATTCCTATGAGTTCTGAAGTTCCTACCCTCCAGTGTGTGCGTGTGGTTTTGTGTCTGCGCATGTGTATAGTGCATGCGTGTGAGTGTATAGGCCTCAACAAGCCTGGAGACGCTGGGCTTGTCACGCAACAACAGCATTGCCTGGTCCACGCTCCTCCCGGCCTCTGTTATTACAGGCTTTTCAGTGTCCTGCAATCACACACTCTCTCCGCTGATGTTGTTGGCACTCGTCCAGGGACTCAAACCAATAGAGGAGGAGGAATCCGGTAACTCCAGGGAATATCCATTGCTTTTTGTATGGGAGAAGGGGGTTGTGCTCTTAACAGATACCCTCCGGTTCAGCAGAGGAGGAGGATTTGGGAGTCTAAAGGCAAGGCAAGACTCAGCATATAACTGTTTTGTTTTTCTGTGAAGCTGACGGGCCCCTGTCCTCTGGCCCTTTCCCTGGTTCCTGGACCAGGAAGTAAACCGAGGAGGATTGGGGCCAATAAAAAAAACAAAAGGGGGCACGGGGGAGGGGCAAAAACTGTGGGATGTCCTAACATGCATGGGGGATGTGATTGGGGAGTGTAATCCCAGTGGAACAACGACCCCCCCCCCCCCCCCCCCCCCCCCCCCCCCCACACACACACACACACACACACATCACCTCAGCCCAAGTCCTCAGTTACTCGGTACCACACCGAGCAGCAAACTTACAGCACAGGAAATCAGATCAGAGCGGAGTTCGATTTCAGGGCTGTCATTCATCCCACAAGCTCACGGTAGTGGCGCTAAACATGTTTTATTGTGCGCATACCTGCTTTTATATTATATATCAAAAGAGCTTCCAACCATGGATGAGTTATACTCAAGAAATGTTTTTTGCCATCTTGAGAAATTGCAAGCAAATCGAGATGCCACAAAGGACTGTGAGTCGGCCGGGCGAACGCGGCGGCGGTACACACACACACACACACACACACAAGCCCTAGAAAATGATTACAGCCGCTATTTCTCCCACATCAATGACTACCCAAAAATGACTCACTGTTTACCCACGGCGTATTACTAAGCAAGGGCTAGGCTGGACTTGTTGCTTCGGAGATTTGACACAGGGAGCAGGATATGCCACCTTTAAAAAAATAAAGAAAAGGAAAAAAACAACCCCCCCCTTCGCTGCTTTCTTCCCTGCGTTGGCAAGAGGAGGAAAGGGTGTGCTCAGCAGTAGTTGGGCTGTAGTGAAAACATAATGGAGGCTGAGCTGCAGGTGTGACTGATAAACAAAGGGGCTTTGGATAAGCGCAACACAATAGCTCCCCACCCCAAACAGCAGCCATCAGTGAGTCCGGTCTCGGGAGACTCCAGAGTTTAGCCTTACAAATCCCAGAAGGTTAAAAAAAAAAGGGGGGAGATTTGAAGGGCTACCAAAAACACTCGTGGTTTGGAAGAGATGCATAAGACTAGAAAAGGTGAATTATACACCCCAAAGGGACTCATGGGTTAATGCTGATCAATGGAGGTTTTTTTTGCATCACTGGTCCCGGGGTTACAGCTGGTTATTGTGGGGGGTTAACGGCGATCGTTCTGGTCAGTGGATTTGACCGCATGACCAGGCTGAGTGAGCTACACAGCCCACCTGGACCGCCCGCCAACACACAGCTGGTTCTGATTCCATACCTGGTCCATGCGTCCTGCATCAAGCTCTATAGATTTGCAGTCATTATTATTCTTTTTTCATTAACCACATTAACATCTGCATAATTATTCATTATAAAATCGAATTACTATTTGTATGCTACGTGGTTGTTGGTGTTTTTTGTATTATTTTCATCTTCATGAATATTTAAAACTGAATTGAAAAAAAAGACTGAATCACTGGCCATATGAATGAAAACAAAAACATTTGAATTGGTTGTTTTTTTCATTATGGGCACTGTGACAGCACCGTGGAAGATCAGCTTTAAGCGCTGACACTCCTCAGCACCACACAAATAAACTCCCATTTTAGCTACGCCTCTCCTTTCCAGTCTTGACTTGTCAACTAAAAATAATAAACAAAAATGATGTTCCATTCTTTGCTGGTATATTTTTCTCAAGTTGTGCGAGAAGGTTTGACTGACTGAGAGTGCGTGGGTTATATTGGGTCCCCTTTGCACGCAGAATCCACGCAGTAGGCTACTCTGATGCTAATGTTCGCATTGTCCGGACTGGGTGGACAGCCATTCAAGATCGACCCGTGGTAAATCTTTTCAAACCTTTTAGTCCACATGTTGGTTCAATACAAAGGACAACAAAGCAGAGAGGGACAGTGGTGCAGGGACAACAGTGATGGGGAGGGATGCGTTGAATTGCTTTCACTGGTAATAAATGCACATGGCTGGGGCTAGAGGGAAAAACTAACCCGTAGTGTTGGATCTCTAAAAGGGTACCTTTCAAAGGGCAAATTGTACAATAGCCTATATTCGTTTTTCGCTGTGCACGTTTGAAAATCCAACCTAACCTGGTTCAAAACAACACAATTAGCCCGTCTGTCCTAGTCGACCTTCATACGGGAGTGCAATGCATGGACCATGGGGGATTTGTGAAACGAAGTATGAAAGAAAGTGTATTGTTTTTTATTGTTTTTTATATCGTTTCCTTTCAAGGCTATTAGAACATAAAATAGCCTGTCCGAGAAAACTTTTGGTTAGCGTTCGGGGTTGCTTATCGACAGCGGTGCAGTTCACGACCGTACAAAGTGAACAACACGGTTAAAGGGAGGGAAGACCTGGTGGACAGCCACGGGCAGACGTTCAGAATCGCTGCTTGCCATAGGATTACAGTAAGGCGTATGTGCCAAACTGTACTCGAAAACTCACAATCTTACTCTAGCCCAATATATTCGCCCGTCCCCCAAAGGGGATCGTTTCAAAAGTGCCTCTCTTCGTAGAAGAAATGACAGAACCCCGTACGCCTGTGATCTTTAACAGCCTACAGATTTACGCAAGGCGTTCAACTTGATTGATGAACAAAAACAACCAAATAATGTAGTTACAATTAGACTACATTGAGTGGACCTACCTTGAGTATCCAAATTTACTCATGTATGGGAAAATCCAATCGAATGTTGTATTCCTTTTGTAATCCATTTAAGAACAAAAACAGTGAGCGTGTAAAATCCCTTCAGGTTGGTGCTCCATTTGGGACCCACTTGCCTTTTTTTTTCTCAGTAGCGCAAACAATTTAATTCCGATCGCCAGATAGATAGATACATTCTCACTCTCTCTCTATATATATGTGGCTCTGTCCGTCCGCGGGCCCTGCTCACTGCTGACTGGTCTTCAAAGCTCTACGACGATCAAATAGCGGTGCGTACAGCCCCCTCCCCCGAACACCATCCCCCTACTAGTACTTTACTATTAACTTTGGAAACCAGAGGGAAACGTAAACATTAACCGTGTGCTTGAGAACAAAGCGGCACAACTTCCTCCATTTAACCCAGGCATATATGTTCAGTTATTTTACACTGAACGCATTCACATGCACTCTTCCACGGCGTATGCAAGAGAACATGTAGAGATGGTATTGTTTAGGAACTGCAGCCATCACTTTTGCAGGGATCCGTGGAACCAAGAAATCAGGCACTGTACCATTTACTATTCTTAACTGCGCGGTAATTGTATTACTTTTTGCAGCGCGAACGGTTGATGCAAAACTCACCTCATTTGCACTCGTATGTTGTTGTGTTTCTGTATTCCAAAAATACTGCACGAAACGAAGCAAGTTCTCTCGGAAAGCGCTCTCCTTCTATGAGAGAAAATAACAAATGCTCGGCAAACGGTGTAATTCGATCCATGCTAAGTCAATCCATCAGGAGAGAGCTCTACAGCCTACCAATAAGCCGCGGTCTTCTCCCAGTCCCTCCCCCAACCAGTTCACCCCTCTCTCTCTATCTCGCTCTTCCAAGCTGTGACTGCCTTCCCTCTCTCGTGCGCTTTCTTTCAGAGAGCCTGTGGAGAAAATCAAAACAGCCCCCACCTCTCCTCGGCGACCCTTTTTTGCCCCCCCCCCCCCCTCCACCCCAGTTACTAACAAAAACCCAACCCCCCCTCCTAAGTCAGCAGAGCGCCGAGTTAAAACCATTCCACAAGAAGAGTTGCTGTTGCAAGCCTGTTAAGCAAAATACTGATTGACTGGAGTTCATTTGATCCTATTGCTTTCACTTTTATAAAGCATTATTGCAAACGCATTGTACTACCAAAAGGGATTCGAAGTTACTTTTTTGATGCATTTTCTTTTTATGGAAATGTGTTTTTATTGGTTATTCCATTTTTCTTTTTTCTTTGTTTTAGTTAAAAATAAAAGGCCCTGGGTTATTCACAAATAGGATGCAATTATGTGACTACATGTTTATTTATGTTTTCCCTAACTAGAATTAGCAACTTTATGGGCGTGGAATGAAAGGTGACATCTCTATTTAGCCAGGTCATGCAAGGGAGATTTGCAGAGACAATAGCGGTCCATTTGCAACCTATTAGAGTAGCGAGTTAACAGATGTGTGTGAATCTGTTCAACATACACAGCAAGCACACCCTCCTGCCACCCCCCATTATGAGCTGTGAAAGTGCGATCTGCATGTCAATATGTCCACAGGAAATACTAGTTTGCTCTGCTGATCTACTTAATCCTGTGTTGGCATTCAACGAGCCCCCTGTTTTCATCCCTCCATATCTTTCAGCTCATCGTGGCATAGGAGGCCTACATTTCCCTCACACATAGACATTGTAAATCTACTGATAAAATCATTGGTTGCGTGTGTATGTGACGCTCTTTCATTTGAGTTTGAACCTAAATTCAACATCTGTGATTGTTAGACCTCTACTCAACTTTTCCCACCCATCATAGTATGTCTGTCGGTCTGTCTGTCTGTCTGTCTGTCTGTCTGTCTGTCTGTCTGTCTGTCTGTCTGTCTGTCTGTCTGTCTGTCTGTCTGACTATCTGCTTCTGCTATTGGCCACCGGGTCCGGGGAGTACTGGATCAGCATGAGCGTCCGTCATGGCAGGAGGTGACGTAGACGGATAGGTGGATGCATCCAGGCGAAGGGGGTTTAAGTGCCTGCTGTATGGGTGTGGGGTGGATCTATGGAGGGGCTAGGTGTTGCATGGTGGGGTGGGCCAGTGTATTGACTTGCCTCCCCCTTCTGTGCATTGACAGCTTTATTTCGACTCTGACGGTTCGTGAGGCCATCCCAACAGGGCTAAATGTATTTTTAATACACCGCCGCTTCTGCCTTTGTCTTCAGCTGTTGGTATTGTTTTATATTAAAGCCTTATGAGCGGTAATGTGAACTGGAATTAACCCAGAGGGAATTTTAATAGTCTGGATTCAGGAAATGAAGAAGAGACAACACATTGATTAGTCTGTCTCTAAATCCCCCGTTTTTAATGAGACTCTCTGTTGACAGGGAATTGTGGCTTTCCTTATCTAACGGTCAATTATCACAACTGTGTGTGTTTTTCATAGTTCCCAAAATAATTTGCACATATTTCCCAAAGGTTCATATTTCCCATTATTTTGAGAAACATTTGAACTAATTTCAAACTATAGAGCCTCTAATACTTATATATCCAGCTGTGCAAATACTGACACATATATCATCAGCAGGGAAGCCGATGAGAACAGGTTTTTTTAGGAGTCATACTGGCACCGGTTGGGTGAATATAATAATGGCAAAAAGAAATTGAAATATGATCAGAGCTGGAGAGGTGATATGCAGGTGAAGGGCGGGGCGACAGACAGGGCGAGGTGGCAGGTGTGGGTGTGGTGTGGGCATAGAGCAATATGCATGGGATCCTGAATATGGCCGTGGGCCCATGACAGAATGGAGCGGACTTCTCCCTGGGGAGCCATGCATAGTGCCGGGTGACCCTGAGGGAGGTGGGCGTGCATGTGGCTGTGCGGCGGGTGCTCCGGGCAGGGCGAATAATACTGGGGGGCTCTGCCTTTAGTCATAAGCTGACCGCTGGGACGTCCGTGTCTACTCCCTAATTTACTGCCTGAATCGCCACCACAGATGGCTTTGGATCCTACAATGGAGGGAGGAGGAGGGGATGGAGCCTGGGGCTTCCGTCAGCGGGACAGAACAAGCAAGAGGCTGTGCTATTGTCCTGCAGTGTCACCATTTGCATGATACAAGGAGAGGACGTCGCAAAGAAAACCCACCTGAGATAAATACGAAGGCACCAGGTGTTACACTTCTACCCTTGGACTTATTGGTCCAGAAATACGCAAAGGCCCAAAAAAATTTATGCAATTACTTGCGGGAAAAAAATCATTCATACCCATTCCAACCTCCATCAAATGACAGCAGTGGACATGGTAAAAGGGGGTCCAACGGTGGCAGCGTGCTTCTTTTGTTTTACGTCAATAATACCATGATAAAGACAAATCACAACAATAGGCTTGTGGGTGTGCAGAGCATAGCGAAGGTGACGAGTGCGACGGCGGGCGGGGTGGTGCAGCTAGGGAGAGATGGCCGTGTACTGAGTGGCTTGGCAGTGAGTCTTCTATCAGATGGTCTTCTCTCTGGGAGTTGGGGGGGGGGGGGGGGGGGGGGGGGGGGGTGACGGTCCCCTCCGGTGACCTCTGATTGATTAAGAGGCCATTTCTGGCACTCTACTATGGCCCCGGCCACCATTTGTCCCCTGACTGTGCAGTCCTGCTGAGGAACCGCCTGGCCCCCAGTCTGCACCCTAAGGCCCTTGCTCTGAACCAGCCCTCCAGCCAAGGGCCCACCATGTCAGGGAGATGACGAGATGTATTTATTCATGTAAAAATGAACACTTCATTTCATAATTTCTCCAATTATTCGCTAATTGTAGCAACAAAACGTGTGGTGGATTTTTTTGGTTCAAACGAATGCTAAGTGATATCAATATATTCAGGCGAGATTATAGAACCAAGTTATGTCAAGCCTTTTCATGTTTAGTTATATAGCCCATAATAATAATTATATATATATATATATATATATATATATATATGTAGAAAAATTCACTCAACAGGTGATGAGGCTAATTCCTCGAGGGCTCTCCGATGAGGCAACCTTTTAGATGACAGAACCAGCCTAATATCTAGAACGTTACCAAACCACCATATTGTGTACTAAGCAGGTGACTTATCTTGCCTTAGCCTCGCAACTACTGTTGACCAGTCTAAACATATTCGAAGGGATGAGCAATTTCCTGCTTCAATTGGTGCACCTCTCCTGTAGTATCATACTGTCGCCCTAGAAGACACTAAGATAACTAGTTAAACTCTGAGGTTGGATGTCTAACAGCCCTTGTTGTTGTTGCTGCTGCTGAAATGTGTTGAACACATCATTTCAGTACTAATCTATGCTTGCAGGTGAGGGCTGAAAATGCCAATGGTATGAGTAATTGATCCTGAATTGTATATATGAACATTTTCTCCATCCAATTCAAGCTGCAAATTGCTTCCGTATGACATTAATCTTATTTAAAGGTCAGAGAAAAGTGACAAATGGCGGGTCTTTACTTAAAGACAGGAGACAGTATTGGAAAGTATCCAGTCATTTTCTGGCAAAATGACCTGACTCTGCTCGGCTATATAACTCCATCAGTTTTATTTCAATATTTATTTATTTATAAATTTTTCCGCTGCGATGAAAGAGGCAGGGGCAAAGCAAACCTCTTTTGTCCTAACTTGTTTTGCTCTTCATAATTCCAGGAACTGATTCAGTCTGCCTCGATGCAATCCTGATGTCATATTGACGCATTTGAGACGCATGGATGAAATAAACCCGGATACCCTGTAATTTAGTTTATGAGGGTTTCCCCGGTAAAAATAGAAATGCTAATCTTATTCATAGCCAATGCTGTGGATAATTTGCAGGCGGCAGAGGCTGCGATCGCTCATGATTGAGAGGCGTGCGTGACATTTCTCACTCATTTTTTATTGATCCCATTTCCATTCCTATCTAAATGTTTTAATCTGCCTGCCTCTCCCCCCCCCCCCCCCCCCCCCCCCCCCCCCCCCAACACCCCATCCCCTCCATAGAGTCCTCCCATGACACCAGGCCCCTCCACCTCCAGGTCTCTAACGATGAGAGACCAGGTCGTCGTTGTTGCACAACCCTCCTTCGGCCCACCATTAGGACCATGCCCACATTACGTTCTGACATTCACGCCGTCGTTGGAGGAAGCCCATTGTTAGCGAGGAGGGGAGGGGGTGGGGGGTAGATTTCATTATCTCTGCTAATGTTAATAAATGCATTCACCCACCCATCCGCACACACACCCACACACCACGGCCGTGCCCTTCATTACAGCATTGATCCCAGGACTTCTCTGGTCAGATCCATCACTGTAGCCGTGCTTAATGAATGGGTTTATTTCCCAACGCAGCAGCGGAGTGGGGCGGGGGACTCTAATGAAGACACGGACAGGCTCAGAGGAAGGATATGACTGTATCCATCTAAGGTGCAGCAGGGATTGCTAATGCAGTTTAATGTCTATTCTAGTGTGTCTCTGCATTCTGGTTCACTGGCAGACCCAGAAACACACCACACACACACACACACACACACACACACACACACGCAGACACACGCAGACACACGCAGACAGGTGTTATCCTGCGACACACTGACTGCATGATGAGCAGCTGTGTGTGGGAGCGTGAACGAGGAGTGCCGGGAGGTAGCTGTTGCATTCTCAGACCACCCCACCGGATGCAGCAGGAGACACACACACACACACACACACACACACACACACACACACACACACACACACACACACACACACACACACACACACACACACACACACACACACACACACACACACACACACACTCTCTCTCTTACTGTACATTGCTACACATAGAGGACTAGGGCAGCTGTAAAGGGGCATTCCCGGGCCTGAAGAGCCAACTGCGATGACTCACACAAATCCCACAGGCTCGTTGATCATGCAGCCACAGCCACCGCAACAGCCCTTGTGAACAGTCACATCATAGTCACTATGTAGCCGTGTGTCACTGCTTACAAGAACATGGGACTGGGGCTCCAACCCCATCACACTCCAGGCACAGGCAAAGTAGCCCCCCCCCCCCCCCCCCCCCCCCCCCCCCCCCCCCCCCCCCCCCCCCCCCCCCCCCCCCCCCCCCCCCCCACCGCAATCTCCGCTGCAAATGTTTACCTATGTTCTTAACTGACCTCCATAGCGCCAGCCATAAGCCCGCCTCTCAAAGAGACCCAGCCTCACCTTGCATGCCGCCGTCTTTCTCCTCAGGCAGGAGATGGCAAATGTTGAATGTCAGCAAAACATCGCAAATGCTACAGAAGGTGGCTATTCTCTTCCTTTTGGGAGCATTGGTGTGTGTGTGTGATTGTGTCTGTGAGTTTGTGTGTGTGTGTGCTTGTGTTCGTGTATGACTCCCAGACAGAAGCGATACGCTGTGGAAAAGCATATGTTGAATGTTTACGTTCTCGATGCACAATGCAGAATTTGCCAATGGACTGTGGTTTCGCTGCTCCACATCCACTGAGCTCTGTGAGACTGTTTGACTGCTGGAGCCTTAAGACTGGATGTAGGTCTGTGGTGCTGCATGCTGATGACCCGCGAGGTAAACTATCTATGCTAATCTGGAGGGATTAAACCCTCTGGCCCCAGGAATGTCAATTGCTCCAAGATCCACACCAGGTGCTCACACACACTGTCAACTGGACGCAAGGCTAACTGTCTGTGTGTGTGTGTGTGTGTGTGTGTGTGTGCGTACACGTGTGTTAGAGAGAATGTTCTTCTCTGCATGACAATAGCATGTGCTAGCTTTTAACAAGGAAGACCGGTGTGCCTGGAATCCATTTGGAGCATTCATATCCCTTCACACAATTACTTTAACTGTCCACATGTCAGAAGACACTACAAAAATATGGAACACAAGTATATGCTTACCCATGCTCGACATACGTCGAGACATACTCGTCCCACTATGGAATCTGTTGCTTTCACCACAGAATTCTCACTTCATGTTTTCTGGGACTTCCTACCTCAGGCCATATCATACTTGCCCACACAAGAAACAGACGTTTCTCCAGAATCCAGGAGGAGGCACGCATCAGTATTTATGACTCCATTAACGGTAATATCATTTGTCATCGGCGGCATGTGAAACACATGGTTTAACATGCCCTACATGCTCTATTTTCAATAGGCTAATAAAGATCAGAGAGAGAGAGAGAGAGAGAGAGGGAGAGAGAGAGAGAGAGAGAGAGAGAGAGAGAGAGAGAGAGAGAGAGAGAGAGAGAGAGAGAGAGAGAGAGAGAGAGAGAGAGAGAGAGAGAGAGAGAGAGAGAGAGAGAGAGAGACCGGGAATTAGACCGGGAATTAGACCGAGATAAAGATAACGGGCGGTTCTAAACCTCCGGCTTCCCCTGACCGGGGCCCAGCTCTATCACCAGCCGCCCCTCCCTATTGAATGTCACCTGTCCTTTTAATAAGGCATTAGGCCAGGCACCGTGGGGGGGGGGGGGTTAGTGTGCGGGAGCAGCTGGAGAAGGTAAATCCCGTCTCCGCAGGTCTGCCGCATGGAACAAGCCGCAGCAGGTCGGCCTACCTCTGGCCTAATTAACACTCGTCAACAGGGAAATCTCTCCCCTCCCTCTCGTCCCCTCCTCACCGGAGGGCCGTGATGTGCTTCAACCCATCTCCACCCCACCCACCCACTTCTCGTAGACACACGCCTTTTCAGACAGATAGCTATTTCAGGGTTAGTACCTTCCACCTTCCACCTCCCACTCCATTTGAAGCTTTGGCTGGCTGTAACACGCACCGTCTTCAATTGCAGCCTGTCTCCCTCTGCCCTCACACGCGGATGCACATATGAACACATGCACGTACGCTTGCACACAAACACACACACACACGCACGCATGCACGCATGCTAGCACGCACGCACACACACACATGCATACACACACGCACACACAAGCACACACGCATGCACTCAAAAACACAATACACATGGACGCACCTACACACACACACACACACACAGACACACACAAACATACACACTCGCTCCGAGACTGGTGGATAGTTGAGTGCATTGATGGATGACTGGACAAAGTAAACCAATTCAAATGTTCTCTGGTATTCTGTTTGGGTGGCAGCTTAAGTCACCCTGTTTTGTCTCAATATGTGCACAGAACTGTGTTGTTTATTTCCATTTACTGTTCAAAGTCTGCCTCCATCACTCAGGTGTACCTGTGCTTTGGACAGAAGACAGGCTATTTCAGGTTACACACAGTTCAGGATTGACCTTCCCTCTTATGTGTTTGACTGTAGTCTCAAAGTATTGGATCAGGAGCAGAGGGGCCGGTGGGGGGGCAGTAAGTGGGATGTATGTGTGAGACTCTGGACTGTCAGCGGCTCAGTGGAATGCTGAAGACACAGCACTGGATGGAATTGAGATGTGCAACCCTGGCGTCAGGACCCCAGACAAAACACACTTGCACGCACACCGATACGCGCGCACATGCACACACGCGGATCACATCCAGCTCTGTACACCTCCCCCACCTGTCTCCCTGAGTGTATCTTTATCTTGAAGAGGAGGATTGGGGGGTGGGGAGTCAGGCTGGCAGTGTGGGGGTTCCAGGAGGGTCCAGTTGTATCGGGTGTCGTTTAAAAAAAAGCAGTTGTCAGGGCAGACTGAAAATGGAGCGTCACTTAGTTGGAACCAAATGGAAGCATACCGAAAACAGTACAGCCTCTGCCCAAACCCTATTTCGGGGCTACCCCAAACAGTTGCTACAGTGTTATTAAATTCTCAGTTTTTATTTTATATATTTTTCTACCTCATGGTCGTAACATCCCTGTGTTACAAGGTAAAGTCTCTCTCTACCTTGGACATCATCAGGATTCACACATACACATACACACCACACACACACACACACACGCACACGCACACGATCGCACACACACACACACACACACACACACACACACACAAAACACACACTTACACATATCCCCAGCGGGGATTAGATGGGAGGAAGCAGTGCAGGCCCACAAAGTTTGAGAGTCAAAACAACAGAGCTGGACTTGACCTTTGACCTGCGGTCATTCATCTGTTGATAACATCAGACATATCCATGATGCAGCTCCTGAAAGTATACAATCCATTACGGGAAGTCGAGATAGGCTCTGTGTGACACAGAGAGAGAGAGAGAGAGAGAGAGAGAGAGAGAGAGAGAGAGAGAGAGAGAGAGAGAGAGAGAGAGAGAGAGAGAGAGAGAGAGAGAGAGAGAGAGAGAGAGAGAGAGAGAGAGAGAGAGAGAGAGAGAGAGAGAGAGAGAGAGAGAGAGAGAGAGAGAGAGAGAGAGAGAGAGAGAGAGAGAGAGAGAGAGACGACGGGGGGGTTGCTATATACAACCCTATCCCGTTCATTGGTTTTAACTTAAGTTAGTGATGACTGTGAAAGTGTAAGGGGCATACGATAATGAATGGCTTCCATTAGAGGAAAAAGCCCTTCCTCTGCATTTTTCCTGCTGGATGAAGCCATGAAGTAGCTTAGCTCTGTGTTTCTCTCTTACCTTGGGCTATGGACAAGTGGCATCCTGCATGCTAACTGAAGTGTTCTCCTCACTCCTCTCAACCTAATACTTACATTCAACCCCTCTCTCTCTCTCTCTGTGTATGTCTCTCACCCTCTCTCTCTCTGTCTCTGTCTCTCTTTCTCTTTTAGGTTTTCTGTGTCCTCCTCATCCTCCTCCTCCTCTCTCCATCCAGGCATCCATAATGAGAACACTTCCTAAATTAGAATACAGCAGTAATCTGCATCGCACCCCCTCTGTCCTGCCGGCCTGTGGAGTGAGTGGTGCAGGGAGAGGAGAGAGGAAGCGATGCATATTAAGCTTGTGAGAGATCGAGCGCTGGGCAGGGGCTATAGTGTCTGTCTCAGCCGTCTCGCAGCTGAAAGATTATCGGCGCCTTAGTGTGTGATTATGGATGTGGGTTCGCTTGCCGTCGTATATAGGCATGTATGGGTCCGTGTGCGTGAATGTGTGTGTGTGCATGCGTGAGTTTGTGCATGTGTGTGTGTGTGTGTGTGTGTGTGAAAATATGAATATGTAATTATATGAACGTGTGTGTGTGTGTGTTTGAGCTGCCCTGGGATGTTAATTTTATCTCTTGTTGCGCTGGTGGCCATGTCGCGGACTAAGTAGAATCATTTACCAAAGGTTACAGCTGCAGTCATGGATACCAGCGGATCATAAGTCATACCAATGAGCCTGAACCACAGTAATGGCGCTTTACATTCAGTAAATCTCCCAGTTCCCCCTGCCTCCCCTCTGCTCTCCTTTCTGGATGTGTTTCCACTGTTAAAAATAATCATTTTAGTTTCCTGCTTTCCTTTCCTTTCCTTTTATGTCATGTTTCCCCACCCACTCCAAGGAATCAGGAAATCCTGTGGGAGTCACAGTCAATTTTTTGTCTTTATTCATTATTTTATTATTTTATATAAATAAGGAATTTTATATATATATAAATGAGGTTTTCTTGAGTCAAGCTATATGATATAAAGCTGTTATAGGGTCATAGCTGCTATGCAGATTAAAAACTGTACACCTCTCTCCAAGAACTCCTTATTAATTATGGACAGCCTGTTGCAAACAGCGACAACTTTGCTCTCTCTCCATGTCTCTTTCTGTCTCTCCCAATTTCTCTTTTTATAAACTAATTAATTTTACTCTCATCTCATCTCTCCAAGAGGTAAATCCTGCTGACTGGTCACTTTTCGATCAGCTCCAGCTTTGCCCTTGTTACAAATAGTGCTGAATGGAAACCTTTGGCTTGTTGTCACAGCTGAAAGGCTGTAGCAAGCAGCCATTATGCTGGGACGTGGAGTGGGCTGGCAGAGTGTGGGAGAGCTCTCACAAACAGGACAAAAAAGGGGAGGGTTGAGTAAGACAAAGACATGGGGGAGGCGAGGGATTTGGGTGAAAAAAAAACACAATTCAGAAAGTCAAATGGAATGATGTTCAGGATAATTATTATTTTTGGT